>JAKELL010000150.1:0-122047 GCA_021524915.1 Lactarius akahatsu | reverse complement strand
CTTAAAGATCGATGGGATCTGGTACCACCAAGGCGCACGAGTAATCACTGGAAGCCCAAAGGAAATTCGTACAGTCATCGCCAACCATCACGACCCCCCTGTTTATGGTCACCCGGGAATCAAGCGAACTGCAAGGATCATCGAACGCGACCACTGGTGGCCAAACATGTTGAAACACGTCACCGAATACGTCCAAGGCTGCGCGGAATGCCAACGACATAAAGTCAACAACCACCCCACAAAAGCTCCACTGGTACCCATTACCCCGCAAGCCGATGCCAAGCCGTTCGAAGTCATTGCCCTCGACTTCATCATGAAGCTGCCGGAATCACAGGGATACGACTCGATCCTCACCGTAACCGACCACGACTGCACCAAAGCATCAGTGTTCATCCCCTGCAATGAGGAAATATCCGCGGAAGAAACCGCTGCATTGTACGTCACTCACGTGTTTCGAAGATTCGGATTACCAGCGAAAATCATCAGCGACCGAGACCCGAGATTCGCATCAAAGTTCACATGCGAATTATGCCGAATCCTCGGCATCTACCAAAACATCTCCACGGCGTATCACCCCCGAACCGACGGACAATCGGAAAGAACCAATCAATGGCTAGAACAATATCTACGGTTCTGGACTAACGAGCGTCAAGATAATTGGGCGCGATTCCTGCCAATGGCGGAATTCGCGCATAACAATTGGCCACACGAGGCAACGAGGAAGTCCCCTTTCTCACTCATGATGGGATACGACCCGCGTGCTGACTGGATCGACAAGCCATCCCCAATCCCACAGGTGCTCACGCGACTTCAGCAATTCCGAGAAGCACGGAAAGAGGCTCAGAACCTTATCAAAAAGGCACAATCGCTATGGGTCAAACACCGGAACACACCCAAGTACCAAGTTGGGGATCAAGTATGGCTAGAAGGGCGACATCTACGAACCAACCAACCAACTGCCAAGTTGGCGGCACGACGGCATGGTGTAACGCCACCACAGGGGCGTTAAGTACGACGTGTACTTCGATAAGTCAACGGGATCGACTAGGCGTGAACCGGCTAAGGTTCAGTTCGGTGATGAACAAGTATCACTTGGTCTCCCAGGGACACAAGGATATTAGCGGAAATTCGAGGCTCAAGCGAAAAGGCGAGCGAAGAGGGACTCAAGCGCAAAGGCGAGTCAAAGTCGTTCGTGAGGCAAAGACGATTGTGGTATTACACAAGAAGTCAAGTCTACCGTACAAGCTAGGTAGGGCGTGACTTATATACTAGTACAGGGTGTTTGTAGAGTACAAACACATGACGCGATCCTAGGGTACTGGCCCTAGCGAGCTAATAAGGTGGTATGAAGGGGAAATCCATAAGGAGTACAAGAGAATCCCGCGGGGGCACGCGGGGCTCCAATGACGTCAGCGGGTCTCAAGAGTAACGAAGTCGGCTTCCCTACGGTCATGGGATGGGTGCGAGATAAGGGTCGGAGCGTGAATCGAAGTGGAGCATGGGTAAAAGTACACGCGAACACGGGGTCAGGCAAACAGGACATATCGTACAGTAATGCGGAAATCGTAACATTACCCCCCCGTCAGACTCGAAGTCGCCTCGACTTCGACTAGTCACTGGTGTAGTACCAGTCATCCTCGACGGGTACGGTGTCAGGAATCGGCGAAGGGGGGCGCGGACAAGTGTGACGACGCAGAAAGAGATGGCGACCGCGCTCACCACATTTCCGACACTGCTCGTACTGAGGGCAGTGTATCTCCTCGTGCTTCGCGTCATACCGCAGACACTTACCGCACCACCGAGGGCGGTCGTCTGGGTCGATGTAAGCCGGCGACATAGGGGAGATTCGACGGATAAGGCACACATCGTACTGATGAGTACGACTGCCACACCACTGACACGGCTGCTTGGCCCTCCGTTGAGGGCACTGCGCGATCAAGTGGTCCGTCGACTTGCATTGGAAACACTTGCGAGCTCGCTTGCTGCTCTCTCCCTGAAGGCGAGGCATCTCGCAAGGGCCCCCGGCGTGTGGGGGAATAGGAATGGCCTCGGGGGTAGATCTTGGACGTACGAGCCTGGCCTGAAGCTCGTCGAACTTCTCGGATATGAGTGGTACGACACGCGCGTACTGCAGTCGCTTCCGCACACTCGCGAGATCCATGTCCATGTGGAAACGGTCCCGCGTGAGGTCCGTCTCCAGCCGTCGGAGCTCGGACTCGCGAACTGCAATCGCGTCCTTGCGCAGGAGGCATTCCCGGAGTCGGGATACATCCGCGTGGATGCAGATGCTGCGCAACTCCGTCAGGACTTCGTTGATGCATATGGCGCGGGGGTCGTGGGGGTGGAACATGGCAAGTTGTTGGTCCGTGACGTGCTGGGGGAGTTGCCCTTTGTATACCCCCTGTAGGTAGACCGACTGTACGTAGCAAGGGTGCCCCCTTCCCATGGTTCCCACGACCTCCTGATAATTCTTTCGATAATAAATGAAGCGCGCGATTTGTTTTGGGCATCCCGCGTTCCCAATCTTCATGAAGAAATAGAGGAAAGTGAGGTCGGGGTCGTTGCGAAGGAAGGGGAGTCCCGGGTCTATAGTTTCTTCTTCTTCCTCGTCTTGGAGGAAGGCTATGGTTGGGTCGGGCTCGACGATACGCGGTTGGGTGGTCGGTGTGGGTACATGATCGATCCCGGGAGGGAATGGGGGAGTGGGGACGAGTGGGACATGTACGGTTATTGGGGTGTCAATAGGTGGGGCGGTCAGGGCGAGTAGTGACGTGGTGACTCCTTCTCGCGCGAGGCGATCGAGAGTGGGAGCGATGAGGGATAGGACGGGAGGAGCAGGGCTAGAGACTACAGAGTACGGCGTACAACCCTCTGGCTGAGAGGGGACACCCTGATCCTGCGATGGTACGGTCAGTTGTTCGAGTATGAGTTGCGCCGGTGGGCGCGAGGGAATCTTAGACATAATAGGAGTGGTCGTCATGGTGTGAGGAGTGAGAGGGGAGTGCATTGTGTGGGTTTGCGGGGCGTGTTCTTATATCTTTCGTCCAGCCCCTTCGGCGGTTGGGTTATGCCGGTAGAAGTCGGCGATGAGGTCAGGTGCATGCTGGGCGTTCTCGAAGGGTTCCCACGAACTATCGCTTATGGGGAATCCCTTCCATTTGATCAGAAATTGGAGCTTACGCCCTTGGCCGTGGATTCTCGATCCGAGGATTCGCTCCACTTCGAACTCTTCTTCGCCATCGATAAGGTCAGGAGGGGGTCGCGTGAAGTTTGCCCCGTGTAGCTCCGTTTCCTTATATGGGGTGAGGAGGTTGGCGTGGAACACGGGGTGAACCTTCCATGATTCCGGAAGTTCTAATTCGTAAGACACCGCTGACAGGGCCTTCTTGATGCGGAACGGCCCGTGGCGTTTAGGGGCTAACTTGGCAGTGGGGTAGAACATTTTAAGGTTTGTCCCCTCTAACCACACTTGCGCCCCTTCTTGATAAGGAACGAAGCGAGTGCGTCCTCGCTTTGCCATGAGTTCTTGGGCGTGTTTGATGCAATCTTGCGCATGTTGTCGGAAGTTGCCCATATCTTCCAACTGCTGGTCAACTGACGGAGAGGTCGTGGGTTTCGAGACCCAGTTGGTACGTGGTTCCCACCCCATAATGAGTGAGAAGGGGGAGTGTTTCGTCGTCGCGTTGGGCCACGCGTTGTGTGCGAACTGTGCTACGGGGAGGGCCTCTGCCCAGTTGTCCTGTTGCACGTTGCTCCAGTGGCGTAGGTATTGTTCTAGCCATTGATTGGTGCGTTCCGACTGCCCATCTGTTTGGGGGTGATACGCCGACGAGATGTTCTGCCTGATTCCGAGAACTTGGCAGAGTTGTGTCATGAATGCGGATGTAAATCTGGGGTCTCGATCGGTGATTAGTTTTCGGGGTATGCCGTAATGGGGGTAGACGTGGCGAAGGTATAGCCGGGCTACGCCTTCCGCTGTGATCGTTTCGTTACACGGGATGAAAATGGCTGCTTTGGAGCAGTCGTGGTCGGTAATGGTGAGTATCGAGTCATATCCTTGAGACTGTGGTAGTTTCGTAATGAAATCCATGGCTACGACTTCAAAGGGTTCTGCGTCTGGATCGGTTGTGATGGGGAATAGGTGTGGTTTTTGTCGGTGGGGATTAATTTTGTTGGCTTGGCATGTGGCGCAGCCCTTGACGTACTCCTCGACGTCTTTGCGCATGTTAGGCCACCAGTAGTCTCGTCGTAAAAGTTCGTAGGTGTTTGTGATTCCGGGGTGTCCCATTGCAGGTGTGTTGTGAAAAAAGGTGATTACCCCCCGCTTAAGATCGTTATCCCCGATAACGACGAGGGCATCGCCTTTCCACCATAATCCTCCGTGCTTCTTCAGACTGTGCGGCTCAACCCAGTGCAGCACTTGTGCTTCATCAAGGTTCTGCGCTATTTGGGTCCAAATGTCCATGTCGTGCATTGACATTTCCGTGGCTCGGACGAAGCGGTCTGCCGGGAGGACGATGACATCATCATTATCTCCGTCACCTGGTGCGTAGTCGGCTCGTTGAGATAGGGCGTCTGCGCGACCATTCCGAATTCCAGATACGTGCTTTAATACGAAGTTGTATTCTGATAATTCTAGGAATTCGCGTGCCACTCGTCGACTGATTTTTCGCGGTTCCTTCCAATACTGAAGGTTGGCATGATCGGTGTGTATGATGATTTTGTGAGGAGAGCCGACGAGGTAGGTGCGCCAGGCGCGCAATGCTTTGACCACTGCAAGCAACTCTCGATCGTAGATGTCGTAGTTCCGTTCAGCTTGGGATAACGATTCTGAATGGAACGCTACTGGGTGGAGCTTTTGATCGCTCCCTAATTGGTTGAGGACGGTGCCAATGGCGACGTTGGACGCGTCTACTTCCATTTCGAAGGGCTTTGCTAGGTCGGGGGAGAGGAGGACTGGCTCTTGACATATCTGGTCTTTGATGCGTTCAAACGCGCGTTGTTGGTCTGCCCCCCAATGCCATGGGGTGTCCTTTTTTGTAAGGTCGTGGAGGGGGCGTGCGAGTGTCGAAAATCCTTTGATGAACCGACGGTAGAAGTTGCAGAAGCCGATAAAGGCACGCACTTCCTTGAGGCTTTTTGGGGGTTGCCATTCGCGGATTCCTCGTACTTTTACGGGATCCATGCGCAGCTTCCCGTGTCCGATGATAAGCCCTAGGTACTCCGTCTCGCGTACTTCGAACTCGCATTTCTCTGGTTTGATGTAGAGGTCGTTCTCTTCACATATGGTCAGGACCTGATGGACTCGTTCTCGGTGACATGTGAGGTCATCGACGGTTGCGATTAGGATATCGTCCATATACACAATTACTTCATTCGTTAACACCGGTCCTCGGAACGTGAAGTCCATCATCGCTTGGAACGTTGCGGGGGAATTTGTGAGTCCGAAGTACATCACAAGCGGTTCGAAAGCTCCCTTATTCGTTTTAAAGGCAGCTTTCCACTCGTCTCCTTCATCTACGCGAATGTTATTATATCCCCAACGGATGTCTAGCTTCGTGAAGAGTCGTGCATCGCGAATTTTGTCAATGAGTTCCGGAATTAGTGGTAGCGGGTAGTGGTTGCGGACGGTGACTTCATTCAGTCGTCGGTAGTCTTGTACGGGTCTGAGCTTCCCGTCTTTCTTCTTTATGAAGAAGAATGGTGAAACGTATGGGGATTTTGATGGTCTAATGTATCCCCTTTCTAGTTGTTCGGCGAGGAATATGTCGAGGGCTTTATCCTCCTCTTGGGTCAATGGGTACACCTTACAGTCCATCGTCGCGGGCGCGCTCGGTGTTAAGTCGATGGCATGGTCCCACGGGCGCTTCGGCGGGAGGCGATGGGATGCTTCCTCGCTGAACACCTTACGATACCGCCGATATTCTGGTGGTACCATTTCTTCAAAGGTGCGTACCTCTCGCTTGGCCGCCTCCTGCTGTGCTAATTCAGACGCCGTCGTGGTTTTTCGTAGTAACGCCACACATGGCTCTTGGTCGTCGTCCGCGATCTGTTCCCAAGCCTCCTCATCGAGTTGATACGTCTCCAACGCCCGTATGGATGCTTCTACGGGTGTGGCTTCGTCCGATGACTGGAGGCTGGATATGACAACTGGTTGGAAGTCCTCGTTCAGCGTCGCTTCTCCCCACTTTACAAGGGGTTCGAACGCAGAGAACCATGGGTAACCCAGTATGACTTCGTCTCTTCCCAAATTCGTTACTAGGAAGCGAAGTGTTCTAGTATCGTTTCTGGTACGGACGTTCAGATCGGTATATTGGGTGATTGCTCCGTCCTGGTTGTGAGTTCCGTCCACGTTCCAAATGCGTATTGGTTGCGTGACATCACGTGTTCCAATCTGCAGCCGTTTTAGAAGTGAGGCGCAGATAAAATTGTCCGTTGCTCCTGAATCTAGGAGTACTTGTCGTTCGGCCGTCGTGTGTGCAGATTTAAAGAGTACTGGGATTCGCATGGATCGGTATCTGCTATGGTACACGTTTACATTGAGTGCTCTAGCCCAGGCCGTCGGGTTCAAGCGTCGAGAAAATCCTCCTTCGCAAACAACTTTTCTACCATGAGGTCTCGTACCTCTGGGGGTTGTGCTTTCATCGCAGCGATCTGTGCTTCAGCCTGCTCTTCCGTCGAAAGTACGCGGTTAGATTGTATGGCGACAGTAGTGATGGCGGGAGCTGATACGGGCGGGGGAGCGGAGATGGAAGCTGGTTGGGTGGTCGTGGAGGAAGTAGCAATTCGAGCGCTCTTTTGTGGGCAGTTACGCGAGATGTGCCCCGTAACACGGCATCTAAAACAGCGCCCCTCCTTTTGGAGTTGGATTCGGTCCGCGTCGGTGAGAGCCACGGAGGCTCGGGCGCGTCCAATATCCATGGTATTTGGGTCGCGATTCTTGTTGAGGGCTTGTACCCACTGTTCGCGGTTATGCCCTCCCTTCTTTTGGCGCGGGGTGCGGTTCTTGCCGAGTCGGTCCTTCAAAACCAAGTACTCAGCCTGTTGTAGTCGGGCAGCTCGCTTCCAATCTTCCCACGTAACGGGGTGTTGGAAGCGAATGGCGTTAATGACTAACTGATTCGGGAGCCCATCCTGGAATAGCTCCAATGTTGTGGCTTCGTCCGGGCCATACCCGGCTTTCGTGGTCAGGTTATTGAATTGGGCGATGTAGGAGTCAATATCTTCTCCTTTCATTGCTAACGTTTGTAAGGCTTTGCAGGCCTTCGTCTGTTCCGCGGTGTCGGTATACGCTTGTAGGAACCGGGTTTCTACCTCATTCCAGAGGTTGTTCTGAGTTCGTAGGACTCCTGCCGCTATTTGGTCTTCGAGCCATCTCATCTGTTCGTCGACCCAATCGTCGACTAGCGGCCCTCGGATGTAAGAGAGGAAGGCCATGGCTCGTTGTCCTGGTATTGCGAGCAGGTCCACCGTTGGGTTCATTCCGCAGTATAGTTTGAAGGCGCGCAGGAATGCCTTGCTCTTTTCTCGGTTTCCGTCAAATTCGGGCGGGGGGTTTCCTCCTAGGCGGCCGTTGCCACCAGGGGCTGGTGCGAGTCCTCCGGCTAGTGCCGGTCCACCGCCACCACCGCCACCGCCACCGCTACCGCCACCGCCACTGCCACCGCCACCGCCACCGCCACTGCTGGGGGTTCCTCCGGCGGGCGCTCCACTTCCACTGGGTACACCTCCCCCACTCGTGAGGGTGGTACTTGCAGATGCTTGTCCCGACTGAGCCATGTCGTACGATGGGAATGCTGAGACGGGGAGGTTGGTTGTTGGTACGGATACACTCGGGGATGGGGTGCTGGGGGGATCAATGACAATGCCCGAAGGATTGGAGGATCCTAAGGGTCCGGTGTTCAGGGTAAGGGGTACTGGTCCTGTAGTGTACCACGCTCCTTCAGATGGGGAATATTCAATAAAGGCCCAAAGGTGTCTGTCGTCGAGATAATGGATCTGTCGATACGATCGTGTCGAGGGGTCAAAGATGAAGTATCCCTCGACTCCGTTGTGTTCTGCCCAGACCGCGGTTCCCTTAACTCTGTCTGATAGTTCGTCTGAGCTAAGACGGTCGATATACTCGGGCCTAAACTTGGTTCGGCTACGACTAGATGTCGCCACTGTGAGAGACTTGACTTAATGTAACGCCACCACAGGGGCGTTAAGTACGACGTGTACTTCGATAAGTCAACGGGATCGACTAGGCGTGAACCGGCTAAGGTTCAGTTCGGTGATGAACAAGTATCACTTGGTCTCCCAGGGACACAAGGATATTAGCGGAAATTCGAGGCTCAAGCGAAAAGGCGAGCGAAGAGGGACTCAAGCGCAAAGGCGAGTCAAAGTCGTTCGTGAGGCAAAGACGATTGTGGTATTACACAAGAAGTCAAGTCTACCGTACAAGCTAGGTAGGGCGTGACTTATATACTAGTACAGGGTGTTTGTAGAGTACAAACACATGACGCGATCCTAGGGTACTGGCCCTAGCGAGCTAATAAGGTGGTATGAAGGGGAAATCCATAAGGAGTACAAGAGAATCCCGCGGGGGCACGCGGGGCTCCAATGACGTCAGCGGGTCTCAAGAGTAACGAAGTCGGCTTCCCTACGGTCATGGGATGGGTGCGAGATAAGGGTCGGAGCGTGAATCGAAGTGGAGCATGGGTAAAAGTACACGCGAACACGGGGTCAGGCAAACAGGACATATCGTACAGTAATGCGGAAATCGTAACACATGGCCCATTCAAGATCACGCGCGTCCTATCACCGGTCAATTATCAACTGGAACTTCCCACGCAGTGGAGTATTCACCCCGTATTCCACATTGATTTACTCACACCTTATCGCGAGACGCCCATGCATGGAGAAAATTTCCAACGCCCGCCACCGGATCTAGTGGATGGGGAAGAGGAGTACGAGGTGGAGTGCATTCTAGACTCCAGGCGATTTGGCCGGAGCAAGAAATTGCAATACCTCGTGAAATGGAAGGGGTACCCAGACTTGGAAAATCAGTGGGTCAACGAAAATGACGTATTCGCTGACGAAGCCTTAGTAGAGTATAAACGGAGTACGAAAGCAAGAGGGATAGTTATAAGAAGAGGGCAAACCACGACCAAAACCCCATCTCTCCACACTGGATCGTGTTGCGCAGCAATGCACACAGTGTACAGGTAGACCCTTACCTGAATAGAGAGCTTAGACGAGGCTTAGAGTGAAGCAGAGGAAGCTCAGAGTGGGGTGGAGAGAGATGTGTATAGGTACTCGCTCCTATAGTAGGATTTATATACTCTATGGTCCACCCATGTCCGTTTGGGGAAAACTGATGAGTAGAGGCGTCCACAATATCGCGTTTTCAGTGTCGCCTAATGTCTAATCACCGGTGGACTCGGAATAATCCCTTAAGGGGATTCTGTACGTATACCGTATGACTAAATACTCCGAATTACGTGTATAGCATAACTAATCGTACTGTCATTCCTACGTAATGAGCCTTATAGTAAGTATTACGGCTCAACACTCCCCCTTGCTAAGTGCAGCTACTAAGCGCTCTAAGCAAGTGTGTAAGGCGAATTAATATTCTAGCCATGATTAGAAGGGAGTCTATCTCGGAACCATGAAAGCGGTTTCGAGACCGAGTTCTCTTCACCATCCCATTTCAGCTTTTGAACTATTACAGTTCATTGGGCTGATTTTTTGGTATAATGAGCGGAAATGTTGTGATTCTCTGGTTGAGAAGAATCTATGTATGCGGAAGACAATGTCTTCAAGCGTCGCTCGATATACCTTCCATAGTATTAATGGAATTTTCAGGCTTGTCTCAAGGCCAAGTTTGTTGCCTTGTGACTTAGTTGGACGAGTAAAACTCAAGTCCTAACTGACTTCTGAATTTTTCGAACTTAATACGCCCTAGGTTCTTGGTAAACATATCTGCGGGATTCTCTGAACCATCTATAAAGAATAGTTCTATTTTCTTGTCCTTCACTACTTCTCTTATGTAGTGATAGCGTATATCAATATGTTTAATACGCTTCTCTTGGACAGGGTTTGAGGCCATAAAGATGGACCCTTGATTATCACCGCAGAGTGGTATTGGGCTTAGTTTGATGCCAAGCTCAGTAAAGAGTGACTTTATCCAAACTAATTGTCTGCTAGTATCCGACAGCGACATATATTCAGCTTCAGTGGAAGATAATGCGACTGTCTTTTGCGCTCTAGAATTCCAACTGAATATCCCATTAGCCAGTTTAACCATATAACCTGTGGTAGATCGCCTATTATCTGGGTTTGAAGCCCAGTCAGAGTCTGCATAGGCAATTAAGCCTCCATTTGATCTTCCATCATACACCAAAGAGTATGAAGAAGTCCCGAGCAAATAGCGACAGATATAGAGTGCTCTGTTTAAATGGTCCTCTGAAGGGTTTGCAGCGAATTGTGATAGTTTAACAACTGCATAGGCGATGTCAGGGCGAGTCCCAAGCATTATGTATAGGAGTGAACCTATAACTTGCTGGTATTTGCTCCTGACGCTTGGGTTGACTGGTGAATTATTAGGTACAGGTTGGTACCCTTCAGGAAGTGGAGTCGCAGTTGCTTTCGCATCTGCGAGTCCAAAGCGTTGCAGCACCTTTTCTAAGTAAGCGGTTTGATCTAAAAAGATCTTTCCATGTTTCCGCTGAATGCGCATACGCAAGAATTCCTTTGCATCACCTAAGTCACGACATTCCCAAGCCTTCATGAACCTATTCTTAAGCTCATTTAGAAGGGCTTTGTCCGATCCCATAAAGATCACATCATCAACATAGACAATGATCACTACAAGGGCGCCACTCTTTCCTCTATGGGTAAAGAGTCCTGAGTCAGATAATAGCCTTTTGCAGCCCATCGCAGCCATGGACTTATCCAGCGCTTTCCACCATGCTAGAGCAGCTTGTTTAAGTCCATAAATGGCGCGTTTTAGTCGCAGTACTTTATTTTCATGTCCTTTGGCTTTGAAGCCCTCAGGTTGTTCCATGTATAGCTCTTCATCGAGCTCTCCATATAGGAAGGCAGTTTTAACATCTAGTCCAGTGATGTGCCAATCCTCTAGCGCTGCAAGCGCGAGCATCATCCGGACAGTCTCGAAGCGCACTACTGGTGAGAATATTTCATCATAGTCAACGCCTTCAACCTGAGAAAAGCCTTTGGCAACAAGCCGGGCTTTCTTGCGACCATCAGTCTTTTGATCAAAGACCCATCTATTTTTTATTATTTTCCTCCCTTTAGGGGGTTCCACAAGCTCAAAGACATTACGTCTGCGAAGTGCCTCTAGTTCCTCGCGACAAGCAGTCTTCCATTCCTTTTGTTGTGCTGCAGGCATGCGTATTATATCTTTATAGGTCCACTCCCGTATATTAGAAGTGTCCAGTGGTTCCAGATCATTAGATGGAACTGCCTTGGCAAGCAGATGATCTAGGAATTTTACTCCCCCTTCCTGAGCAAGGCGTGACAATAAATCATCTACTTCATCCTCTGAGGGTTCTGGCGGAGCTTCACTCTCAGCAGGTGGAGGGTCAGGGTTTGTCTCAGGAAATCCTCCTGGAATCTGCCTTTGCCCTGGCGTACTATCAGCTCTGGAGCGACCAGGCTGTCTTCCAACCATTTCTTTCCACTTGCTACTCCGTTCAACGTCTTTAGTTATGTTTGTGGGGTGCCTGTCTTCCCCATAGACGTTGCCAGGACGAGTAGGTACTTTCCTCAAGCGCGCAGACCGTCGTGGTAGTGCTGGTTCTGGCACAGGAGGCGGAGGCTGTTGCGCTTCTGGTTCCTCTGGTTCCACAGATCCGCCGTCGCGGTCTGGCGCATCCTCCCTATTTTGCCTCTGTTTAGGGGGACGATGAGTAGGCATATCATCGTCAAAACCACTTGGAATGGGCTGTGTAGGTGATGGTTCATCCTCCATAGGAGGTTGATTCTCTACTGGCTCATTTATGCGGGTTGTACCCCGCACCCTTTGTGTTTCGCACTTAGGGTATACGGTCTCATCAAATAATGCAGTAGTGCTGGTGAACACTGTGTTGTTTTTGATCCGCATGAATCTATATGCTTTTATGCCCTCAGTATGACCAATATAGATCATTTGTTCGCTTTTAGGGTCAAGTTTGTTCAATCTGCGATCTTCTGGTATGTGCACATATGCGCCACATCCAAACACTCGTAAGTGTGAAAGACTAGGTGCTTCACCATGCAAGCTCATATAGGGTGTCTGCCAATTAAGGCGACTTATTGGAGTCCTATTATAGCAATGTACTGCATGTAGGACCGCAAATTCCCACCAGGATTGAGGGAGACAGGCTTCAAGGCGCATAGCCTGAGCCTTATCCATACAAGTACGCATAAAGCGTTCAGCACGACCATTTTGTTGGGGAGTATGCGGTGCACTTTGTAGGATAGTAATGCCCATATCTTTCAGTACCTTAGTAAACTCATCAGACTTGTATTCTCCTCCAGCGTCAGACATCCACTGTTTAATAGTAGCGTTATGCTGATTTTTGACCATGGCAATAAACTGCCTTAACGCATTGATGGCCTGTGCTTTGGTGCGTAATAGCACGACCCACGCATAGGAGGAAAAGTCGTCAAAGAAACTAATGAAATATTTGTATTTGTGGTACGAGTCAACTGGGAAGCTCTTAAGATCGGAATGAATCTTTTCAAAAGGCTTCTTAGCACGTGTCTCAGAGGGTTTATGCGTTGAAGCAGGCATTTTCCCTTGAGCGCAACCAGGACATATGGGTGTCTCAGAAGGATATTTAAGGTCCTTAGGGAATCCCTTAGTGTGATCCTTGGCACGACGTAGTACTTCCTTCGAAGGGTGTCCTAGATGTCTATGCCAAATGTCGTAGTCAGCAGTATAGATTGTACTATGGGCTTCATGTACATTTTTTACTTGCGTGACTTCGGCATCAAGCCAGTAAAGTGTCTGACCATCTGCTAGGGGTTTTGTTTGTAATATGGGCGTCGTACTGCCCTTATAGAATAGAGATATATGCTGCGAATCCCCATGAACGCGCAATCCCTGTTGAAGAAACTCCCCCATTGACAATAGCTTAGTTGTCATCTGTGGTATATGAAAGACAGGATATATGCGTGTAATACGCTCTGTTTTAATGCCATTGTGTTCCACAGAATGCTTTAGTAAGACTGAGCCTTTGCCTTGTATATAAAGAGGATGGGCTGCCGTCTTTACCATAGGCTTTTGTGAAAGGGGGGTATAACTTATAAAGTCCAGTTTATTGTTTGTAAAGTGTGCCGACGCACCAGAGTCAAGTAACCAAGTAGGTTCTCGCTCTGTTTGACTTTTCTTTCCCTTACATTTCGAGCATAAAGCGAAATCAAGACCATGAGCGCATAGATTAGCGCTATTTACGAATTTATTTACAAGTGCACTGTAACTATTATTTCTAGAAGCGCCAGTCGGCGCCGTCTCCAGTAGCACTGTAGGGTGGTCAGATTCGCTTATTTGGGGAGGGAAAGTTACTAACCCATCCTCATAGGGAGTAAAGTCATCTTGTCCGACTGTATCAGCGAAGTGGTTGTAGACGTTGTCATCATCGTCCGCTTCGCTTCCCCAATCCAGAGAAATATCCGGAGAGGGGGCACGTACTGGCGCCTTCTTATGGAAGCCTTCCCACATTTTGGTTATTTCAACCGCAGTAGGACTATCTGGGCATTCCTCGATAGGTTCAACGGTGCGAATGGGCTCCTTGCCCTTGTCTTTACGCGCCTCTTGTTCAGCAGGCGAGACTAAAGGGGTCAAGGTCAGTTTAGGAGTGTCTGAGGGCGAATTAATGGGCGCACTGCAGCCTGTAGGGAGGTCCTCATCCTCATCTGACATTTCCCAATCCTCTGCGAAGGTATTCGGGTTCTTGGTCCACGGGGAGTCCGCGACCATTTTTCCGAGACGTTGCTCAAGCGTCTTTACTGTCTGTACAGTTCCAGGGGTTTCTAAGGCCTGGGTGACGTCCAGAGCCTTATTGAAGGTCTTATAGTGTCCTGGAACACGCTTCTTCGCAGGAGGGGCGGAGGAAATGCGCTGCTCGAGCCCAGAAGGCGAGATATGCGCAATAGTCGTTGAGGTTGGCGCTGGGAGCGCTGCAACATCGGCAATGTGCGTATGCCCTTGCGTATGTTGCTTCTTGAACTTCTTGCCGGCGCGTTTACTACGCTGGCGATGGTTCCCTCCCTGCTGCTGGGGCTGCTGCTGCTGCTGCTGTTGATTACCGCGCTTCTTGTTCTGCTGGCCCGAAGAGCCTTGCTGCTGCTGCTGGAAGTCGGGGTCGTTACGCTTGCGCTTGACCGCCGACAACTTGTTGGCCGATTCCTTGTTAGAGGACTGGCCTTTTGTACGCTCGATTTCCCACTGATTGACCGCTGCAGTACGGATTTCGGTCAAAGTAAGCTTCTTTGCCGTAGTGCCCGACATGAGGATAGGGACAAGGGATGACTCCCATTTGGCAGGTAGCTTCGAAAGAAGCATCATGGCCTGAAGGCCGTCGGGTACTTTGGCAGAGTTGGCAGAAAGGTGGTCGTAAATCGTTGCAAGCTCATCGATCTGGGGGCCAGGATGCTTGGCGTAGTCCAGACGGAATGTCATGGCACGCTTGAAGTCCTGGTAGACGTTAGCAGCACTAACGCCCCCATACTGGGACTTGAGATGATCCCAAACCAAGCGAGAAGTCGCATATTTTTCGACCTGGCGTTGAATAGCCGGCGAAAGGCGCAGCACAATCGAGCCAAGGGCACGATCATCATCAGTAGCCCAAGCGTTGTACGCTTCAAGCTCCTTTTCAGTGGGCTTGTCTTCATCTACAGCGCTGGGGGCACCACGCCTCCCAGACACTACATCCCACAGCGCAGAAGACTTCAAGAAAGCCTCCATTTGCTTAGCCCAAATTTGATAGTTGTTGCCGTCAAGGACGGGGACAAGAGTAGTAAGAGTCGACATGTTTGATAATAGGTTTCTGAATAGAGAGTAGTCAGCACCGTATGCGACTAATAACAGAAAAATAAACCGGCATAGTCTCCCCTTATAAGGAGACTAATGTCTGCCATTAAAGGCGACATACTGTCATAGTCTCCCCATAGTGGAGGAGACTAATGTCTGCCAATGAAGGCGACAACCCCACTGCAGGTACTAAAGGTAACCCGCCGTCGTTGCAGCCAATGAAGGCGCAAAGCGACTTATGGCAGGGCCCATAACCTGTTGCGCAGCAATGCACGCAGTGTACAGGTAGACCCTTACCTGAATAGAGAGCTTAGACGAGGCTTAGAGTGAAGCAGAGGAAGCTCAGAGTGGGGTGGAGAGAGATGTGTATAGGTACTCGCTCCTATAGTAGGATTTATATACTCTATGGTCCACCCATGTCCGTTTGGGGAAAACTGATGAGTAGAGGCGTCCACAATATCGCGTTTTCAGTGTCGCCTAATGTCTAATCACCGGTGGACTCGGAATAATCCCTTAAGGGGATTCTGTACGTATACCGTATGACTAAATACTCCGAATTACGTGTATAGCATAACTAATCGTACTGTCATTCCTACGTAATGAGCCTTATAGTAAGTATTACGGCTCAACAGATCGTTCACTCCATCCCAAATGTCTCTTCCCACTCCCGCCTCTACCACCTCTCTCGCTGCCCGCCTCGTCGACAGCCTCTCCCACGAAGAACTCCGTGCAGCCCTCGTCAACGCCCAGTCCATCTACGACATCGAAGAGCCCGACCAACCCACCACGTACTGGCTCATCAACCACAACGGCGACCGCCTCAACACCGCGCCATACACCGAAGCCGAAATTACTCGGCTTCGTACAGCTGTCAGACTCTTTGCGAGTCCCCCACTTCGACCTAACCCCCCTCAAGTCAAGAGCGAACAAGAAGAAGACGCCCGCGACGTTGAGGTGGCAGGAGTGGATGAAGACACGGGACTGGAGGGGGCCGGCAGAGAACTGGAAAAACCGACAGCTGGCAGTAGCCGCGGCCCGGCGAGCCGTCATCTATCACCGACGACGCCAACACACCGAGACGCTGAAAGAGCAGTGTACGAAGCGGTAGAGGGAACGCTAAAGGAGTGGTACCCAGTTGAGCAACCATATCTCATCACGGCCACCGACTCTGACGACCCCCGCGAGACCCCGTACGCTTGCGACTCTACGGGCCGTCCCATATACCGCGGCGGAGTGGTAGTCGATACCGAAGACTCCACTCTACCCGCGGTTCGCCTCCGATACTTGGGGGGAATGGCGCGCACCGCACCCCACGGATACAAACACAATCGGGGAGACGATTTCGTCCACTACCCCATCACCAACACACAAGGGGTGACGCGTCAAGCCACCTTCATCCAAGTCATCGCCGGACCCGACCCCATCGTCCTGGGGATCGTGGACGACAGCGACAAGGTCTACAGTTGCCCCCTCTACGCCGAACCCCAGGTCAGAGAAGCCGGTAAGCCCCACTACGCCCCCGAAGACCTATACGCCCTAGTAGGGGGGCATAGCAACCAGCATCGCACCGACCGCGCCATCAACGAGTTGAGGGATGTGGGGGTGAAGGCGGAGGTAACTCGCTTCCGAGCCTACAAGCATGAGGCGGAGAGGATGGAGCAGCGCCTCCACGCCCTTGCCCAGGCGCTCGGTGGAGTGCAGTCGGAGTTGGCCCGGTGTAAGTTCAGATTGGAAATGGCGAACGTATTGGACAGGATCACAGAGAGGCAGGAAGCGTGGGTCGGAGGAATCGGCCCCACTCGGCGCTGTGGTCGTCGCGGCTGAAAAGGGGGTGATGTCACGATCAAGGGGACAGACGCTTACTATACGGATATGACCACGTTAGTAAGTCGCAATGCGTCATGGACCAGGGGATCAGTCAGCACGTAGTAGAATCACATGCCGATGTGGCATGACTCATAACTAGGATAGTGGTAGCAGGACTCGAGCTACTTTAGCTATTCGTCGTACGGATTGGAGAGGAGCTTTAAAGCTGCCTCGTATATGTATAAATAGTGGCCTAGGAAGACCAAGATTCGCCATCTTGGTCTTCTTCAATTCACCACTTCTACTCGTCTCTTTACGCGTGCTTCACTTGCCTCTCTCCGAGCAAGTCGTCTTCATCGATTATTGGATTACCTAGTGGCACGACTTGCCCTAGTGTACGTTCAGATCACGTGCCCGTAAGCGCCGTGTATCCCGTGATCAGGTCACGTGACTTCGAAGAGATATTCTGCTAAGTTGTAAACGCCCTTTCGTGTCCAAGTCGGACTAACGCCAGTGGTGGCGTTACAAGAACCCCTACTGCAGAAATGGTTGCGGACGGCTTTACCAAGTCACTTGCGCGAGTCCTGCTGCAGCAGCACAACATAGACATGGGCTTGTGCTAGTCCTAGATTGCTGATCACGGGGAGATGTTGATAAGTGACCTGTGCGCACTTAGCGGCTCAAATGGACACGCAGATAACGGACTGCTTTAGATTAGATATACAGGACTTGTAGATTAGATTATTTTTGATCTTTACAATCTCGGACTTCTTGTATTCTCTTATCTATGACATCACATATGTACATGACATCATGGACCACTCTGGATTGCCCTTGTACTACGTCTATGTATTTTCCTTTGTTCTTATCTCTATTGTGATGTCACTATGATATCATAGTCTGGACTCTTCTTGTTCTCTACGCCTTGTTCTCTTTCTAGTCCACTCCTTTGTCCGTGTACAGAACAATGCGCTTTGTATTTACTGTGACCTGCTGTTACCAGTGTCACCCCCTGTAGCAGTATAAGTAGAGTACTTTGTACGCTCCTGGTCCACATCAGTTCTCATCTGTTGTGTGCCAGGTATGTCTCCACCTCTAATGTAACATCAGTTCTCATCTGTTGTGTGCCAGACTATCACTCTGCTTCACTTGCAAGATCTCTCTGTTGCTGCTTCAAGCTCACCTTCATATCTCACCACAGTCACCAGTTCACTGTGAGTATGATCCCTTCATGTGCGCTGTTCATCAAGCCAGTTACAGAGCCCACAAGGGGTTGCCCGATGGAATGCGGCGATCAGGGGAGGACGAGACTTCTCTGTCAAGGATAAAAAGGACGAGGGAAACGGAGACGGGGGGGTGCAGTCCAAAACACGAGGTAATGGGGACATAAATATAAGTCCGGGTCGGGGGGGGGGCAAAACCATATAGGAAAAGGCGGGGGTCAGAAAGGGGGGGGGGAGAGGGTCAGACGCAAACGAGGCAAGCTTATACATAGGGTCCCACGGGTGAGGCGGGAGGGTCGTGATAGAAGCCCAAGGAGGGGGGGCATAGGGTAAGGAATGGGCCCTTAGGGGGCATATGTCATGGACGTGTACATTATTTTCCTATTTTTCTGTAATTTTACGGAATTATCTAAGGAAGATATAAAGGGCCAAAGTACGAGATATCGTTAGTCACATGCTGCCACCATGTGCACCTATAAGCACGTGACCCTGGGACAGTTGCACCCTTAACGGGACAACCTAATCCGGTCACACTCCATTTACGTACGGACTCTCGTGATTGGTAGATAAGGAAGGAACATTCTAGATAGCTCTAGAACTCGCTTAGTAGTTTATGCTTACTCGCTGTATTAGGTTTTACTCAGCAAGATAAGGCATCGCGTCAGCGCTATGACAAGTGCATCAATCAGCACAATAGATAGCGCTATTAATAGACACGACACGTCAGCTCCTGAGTCATGGAGTCTTACTGTACACTTAGTAATAGTGTTTAGACTCAGTTCAAGCTCAGCCACAGTAGCGTATATAAACTCCCCTGTAGCGTCCTGAGTGGAACCAACTTGTCCTCTTGGTTCTCCACTCAGGTGCGTATCCTCCTTGTACTCCTTACCCTCCAATCTGAACTTGTCCTCTTGGTTCTCCACTCAGCGTACCATGGTGTGATCTCTGACATTCTGAGCTTCCTGAATAAGGACTCTGAGTTGACCGTCCACTCCACCGTGACTGTGCGTCTAGCGCGTGATTTATCTCCACGTTCAGCTTGGGTGTGCTCACCTGACAGTTCATTCCAGTTCACACTTGAGCTTAGCTGTTGCGTCTACCACGGACGCTTGCCTGACTTAGGCTTCTTGCTTAGTGGCGATCCGTACAAGTCGGTAGTTGTGGTTAGCGAAGGTACTTGCGTAGAAGGCTGGATGAGGTTGGAGGGTTTCATCTCGTCCGAAATATGCGTGAAGGTCTTCGAGTTGTGGCACTCCTGCCGGGATACGATCGATGTACTGAGCATTAGCCCACGTAGCGCTATCGATGATATAGAAGGTGTGGTATGGGGACGCTACTCGATCGTTGCGATATAGGAAGACTTGGTATGCTGCGATGTCGACGGGATATTCCACTGAACCACGAAGGGCCGGTCAAAGGGTAAGTCACGGGAATCCCTGGTCTAAGGGGATATGCCGGACACTCACTTAAGAGGGGAGAAACCTCTTAGTAAAGACGAGTAGATGGTGGTGGTATTGGAAGAAGACCAAGATGCCGTTCTTGGTCTTCGCACTAGTCTACTTATACAGTTACGCGCGGGCTTTGAAGCGCCGCTTGAATACTAACTAGCCAATAGCGTAAGTACCGTGAACCCTAGTACAGCTATCCTAGTTATGAGTCACTACGAGTCATTCCAAGATCCGATCCGTTATCGTACAATCACATGCGCCGGAGCTTACCTGGCTGACTGATTCTACAAGTCCATGACGATATTCTGCTGACGGCGATGTCATAGTCGATCCGTCAGCGTCCACTTCCCGGCCCGAGGCGCCGATCAATCCGAACCGTGACATCACCCCCTTCTTACGGTCGAGCCCCAGCTCGACCCCGCTGGGCTACCTCCCTCTGCTCTGCAACTTGCTGCCCTGCCTCCCACCCTGGTCGGTAGGAGTCCCTCTCTGCTTCGATGCGTGTGATCGCGTTGGCGCGCTGCAGGCGGAGCACACACTCCCGTCGTACCCTGGCCACTTTGTCCAACTCCTCTGTAAGCCTCGCTAGCTCCGCTTCCTTCGCCTCCACTCCCGCCTGGGCGCAGCGGTATCGGTGGACCTCTGCCGTTAGCGTGAGGTCTTTCATGCCCGTGAGGGCGCGGTCCACCGATTCCCGCATGACGCTGCGCTGATCTAAGAAGATCAGGTCGTCGTCGCAGTACGCGGTGTCTCGCGGATAGTCGTAGTTGGGGGTGGCGTGCACTGGCTTTCCGTATTGTTGATCACTGCCCCTCCTGTAGGCGAGGACGAACGGATCCGCCGTAAGGATGAGCTGTGTATAGCGAGCTGGGTGCAGCCGGTCCTGAGCGTCGCGGATCTGGAAAGGGATGTAATGTACTCCCCTGTTGTGTCTGAACCCGAGGGGTGGAGGAGTCTCCACTTGACGTCTGGAAACCGGACTGTGTTCTTCCGCACGATAGATGCGGACCTTGGGTCGAGGATCCTTTGGCATACGGATGGGCTCCCCGTCTGTGGTGCATAGCGGAGGGGTTTCGTTGTGCGTGGTGGTGAGGTGGTTGCCGTAGACGAGGTGTTGGTGTAGAGGGCAATGTTCCTCTGATAGGTACCGGTCGAAGTCCTGGTCCTCTTGAACTTGAGCTTCGTCCGTATCGGGTTCCGCGGACGTTGACATGTGGGTCGGCGAAGGATCTCTTGAACCAACTCTTGTAGTGGTTGGTGAAGGAAGGAGGGATGGTATGGGGGTAGGTGGACGACTGTCTCCGTTGTGAATGGGCTGGGGAAGCGACAGGGGTGATGATGGCGCGTTCTGAACGATGAGGGTAGGTTGTACTGAGATTGGGAGTAGGTCGTCGAGGACATAGTGTACTTGAACTGGGGATGAGGACATGAGTGGATGGGAGAGTAGATGAAGGAGATGGGGACATCTCTTGGGATTTCCCTGCGCTTATATGTACTTCTCTGGCGGGGTTTGAACGTTTGAATTCCCGAATTGCTTCGTCAGTGAATACATCATCCTTGGAGACCCACTGGTTGTCCGAGTCCGGGTATCCGCACCATTTGACCAAATATTGTAACTTCCTTGTTCTGCTGAATCGCCGGGAGTCCAGAATCTTCTCGACCTCGTATTCTTCTTCACCATCGATTAGATCCGGTGGTGGGCGCTGATAGTTTGGTCCGTGTGTGGGAGTTTCTTTGTACGGAGTAAGGAGGTCCGTGTGAAATACTGGGTGAATGCTCCACTGCGTGGGAAGTTCTAGGTGGTAATTGACTGCGGACATCACCTGGATGATCTGGAAGGGTCCATGTCTTCGGGGCGCGAGTTTCGCCGTTGGTTGGTTGGTACGTAGGTGGCGCCCTTCGAGCCATACGAGGTCCCCGATTTGGTATTTTGGGGTGTCTTTGTGTTTGATCCACCCCTGCTGCGCTTTGATCATCAGTTCCTGGGCGCGTGTTCTAGCCTCTTTGAATTGCTGCGCTCGCAGCGCTACTTGCGGAATAGGGGATGGTCGATCGATCCACTCAGCGCGTGGGTTGTACCCCATGAGGACATTGAACGGGGACTCCTTGGTTGATTCGTTGGGCCAGTTGTTATGCGTGAATTCTGCCATTGGTAGGTATTGTGTCCAGTCGTCCTGTCGTTCGTTAACCCAGAATCTTAGATATTGTTCTAGCCATTGGTTGGTTCGTTCCGATTGGCCATCCGTTCTGGGGTGGTATGCGGTGGAGATGTTTTGTTCTATACCGAGTATCCGGCATAGTTCGCGGATGAACTTTGACGCGAACCTGGGGTCTCGATCGCTGATGATGCGCGCTGGCAGTCCGAATCTGGGAAAAACATGTGTCACGTACAGGGCCGCCGTTCCTTCCGCGCTTATTTCTTCTAGGCACGGGATGAATACTGCTGCTTTAGAACAGTCGTGGTCTGTCACTGTCAGTATGGAATCGCAGCCGTTCGATTGGGGTAGTTTGGTGATGAAGTCTAGGGCTATGACTTCGAATGGGGTCGCTTCTGGTTTCGGGAATATTGGTTGTAGAGGTGCGCGTGTTGGTCTGTTGTTGACTTTGATTCGTTGACAGTTGGCGCATCCTTTAACGTAATCCTGTGCTTCTTGCCGGAGTCCTGGCCACCAGTAGTAACTCTCGATTAGTTTGGTGGTTCGGTTGATTCCCGGGTGTCCATATGCGAGGGTGTCGTGGTGGGCTTGTATAATACGCTTCCGTTCGTGGGCGTCGCCTGTGACTACCCTTCGCCCCTCCTTGTACCAAGTGCCCTCAATGCGTTTGAGTTTGTGTGGGTCTATCCACTTCGTGACAATGTCGTTGTCCTGGGTGTATACTGGGTACGTGGGTTGCATTTCTTCTACAGGGATCGTTGCGTTCATGCGTGTTGGGTTGTCCGTTGTGTCGATTGTTGCAGCTCTGACGAATATGTGGTCCGGGAGTACTGTGACTTGCTCGTTGTCGTGCTCTCCTTGGTCATAGTCGGGTCTCCTTGATAGGGCGTCCGCTCTCCCGTTTGCCGTTCCTTTGATGTGGTGAATCTCTATGTCGTATTCGGAGAGTTCTAACACTTCCCTTGCTACCCGTCTACTTATCTTTTGTGGGGATCTCCAGTATTGCAGGTTCATGTGGTCGGAGAACACTTTGATCTTGTGTGGTGATCCAGCAAGGTAGGGTCTCCAGTTCCTTAATGCTTTGACGATGGCTAACAGTTCCAGGTCATAGATGTCGTAGTTCCTTTCTGCCGCATTGAGGGTGTTGGAATAGTAGGCGATTGGGTGTCGTTTGTTGTCTTTATCGCGTTGGAGTAGTACTGCTCCCACTGCGTACCCCGAGGCGTCGACTTCTAGTTCGAACGGTTTGTCCAATTCCGGGTGTTTGAGGACCGGTTCTTCCGTTACAAGGGTTTTGAGCTTGTCGAACGCCGTCTGTTGTTCTGTTCCCCATTGCCATTCCGCGTCCTTGCGTGTGAGTTTGTTGAGTGGCCGTGCGTGATTGGCAAACCCTCGGATGAAAGCGCGATAGAAGTTGCAGAATCCTAGGAATGACCGTACCTGTTTGACGTTTTTGGGGACCGGCCATTCGCGGATTCCAGAGATTTTGACAGGGTCCATGCGAATCACCCCCTTCTTAATGATTACCCCCAGGTAATCGAGGGTGTCTGAGTGGAACGTGCATTTGTCCAGTTTGAGGTAGAGGTCGTTTTGTTCCAACAAATCTAGGATGTCGTGGATGGCGTCCGTATGTGCTTCCCTTGTTGTAGCCGTGGCTACTCCGATGTCGTCCATGTATACCCGAATGATGGTCCCTTTCTTCTCGTGGTGTTCGATGAGAGGGGCGAAGATCCAGTTCATCATTCCTTGAAAAGTTGCCGGTGCGTTTGTCATCCCGAAATACATTACCAGGGGTTCGAAGAATCCTCGTTTGGTTTTGAATGCTGCTTTGTGTTCGTCGCCGGGTTTGATTCTGATGTTAGTATATCCCCATCGGATGTCGAATTTCGAGAATATCCACCCCCCACTGAGGTCTGCGATGAGCTGGGGTATGAGCGGTAGGGGGTATTGGTTGCGTATGGTCCATGCGTTGAGTTCTCTGTAGTCCTGCACCGGGCGTAGTTTTCCGTCCTTCTTTTTGACGAAGAAGAAAGGGGCTGCGTACTGTGATTTGGATGTTCGGATGTATCCTTTTGCCATCTGTTCATCCAAGAACTCTTCTAATGCTTTGTCTTCCGTTTGATTGAGCGGGTAGACTTTGCAATTGATGTGGTCTGGGGCGTTTGGTTTGAGGTCGATGGCGTGATCCCAGGGCCTAGTTGGTGGGAATCGATGGGATTCCTCTTCGCTGAATACTTTCGCGTGCCTTTTGTATTCCTCGGGAAGTTCCTTCTTTTCCGCTGTTTCGTGTGCCGCAATTGCCAGGTCGGTTGCCATTGTTCGCAGGTGTACTGGGGTTGTCTCTTCCAATTCTTCGAAGGCTTGCATTCGTTCGTCGTCCTGCATTTTTGTGATGATGCTTCGAAGTTCTGCTTGGACTGTTGTTTGGGTCGGTGGTTTGTTGGGGTTGGTGGTTCGTATGATGATGGGGTATTGTTTTGTGTCCATGGTGGCAGTAGCCCATTGTATTTGTGGTTGGAATGTTGCTAACCAGGGGTAACCGAGGATGATATCTTCCCCTCCTACGTTGGTGATTAAGAACTGGATGGTTTTAAGTTTTCCATCAGTTTGTATGTTTAGGTCGACGTAATGAGTGATTTTTCCCCCTTTGTTGTGTGTTCCGTCGATGTTCCATATGTTACGCGGGTTTGGTAGTTCTTTAGTTCCCAGATGCATCCTTCTGACGAAGTCTGGGTGTATGAAGTTGTGGGTGGCTCCAGAGTCCACTAATGCTTTCTTGTCGGCCATGAAGTAACTCGTGCGAATCGAAACTGGGACGTGCATAGATCGATAGTGTGTGATAAACGTTGAGTTACAATTTAAAGCCCTCACCCAGGCCGTTGGGTTCAGGCGTTCGGAAAATCCTGCCTCCCCATCATTTCCCTCATAAACATCCCCCTTTGTTCCTCCGGTAGTGCCACGACTTGAGTCAGTAGGTCGCCTACTTGAGAGCTGGCAGTGCCTCTGTTGCCTTGGACTGGTTCATCCAGGTCGATGAGAGGTTCTTCTGCTACGCTTTGCGGTGCGGTAGGGACTTCTTCGATGTAGGCGCTTCTTCCTCGCGCCCTTCGTGGCTGGTTGCAATCTCGTGAGAAGTGTCCCTTCTGGTTACAGTTGTAACAGGTTACGTCCCTTATATTCAGGACTCCGCGTCCTCCTCCCCTTCGTTGCGTGAATCCGCCTCTTGGCGGAAATGGAGGTCTTCCTCCTGGGGTCCAGTCTCTTGGATCCTCTGGGTGATTTCTGTTGATGTCGCCGATTTCCGCGACTCTTGCCCTGATTCTTCCGGGAGTGGTATCCATTGCGTCTGGGTGATTGCGGTATTGTTGCCACCCTTGTTGGTTTCCTTGTCGTTGCGGGGGTTGGAACCGGAGCGGCTGGTTTGGGCGGGGTCGTTGTACCGTTTGTGGCTGTCTTCCAAAGCCGGTTTCCCTGGCTTTTATGTGTAGGTACCTCTTTTGTTGTTCGATGAGCGCGCTTTTCCATTGGGAGTAGCTGCGCGGGTTGTGGAATTGATAGGCGTTTTGGTATAGTTTAAGGGGGACACCCCTGGTGAACTTGTCGAGAACAAGTGGTTCGTCCAGCCGGTAGTCAGCCTGTCGGACCAGCTTTTCGAATTTAGTGACGTAGCTGTCAATGTCCTCGTTCATCATCCTAAACCCTTTGTCGAGTTCTACCCTTGCGCGATCCTTTTCCAGGTTGTCGCGGAACTGTCCTTTGAACGCGAGTTCTACTCCTGCCCAGAGCCATGGGTCATTTCTGTTAGCTTGGGCGTCGAGCCATTTGGCTGTTTCTGTTGCCCATTCGTCGACGAGTGGTCCTTGGACGTAGGTGAGGAACATCATTGCTTTGATGTAGGGGACTTTGAGGCTCTTGTTGGCGGCGTTGACTCCTGCAAACCGGTTCCATTGGGCGAGGAAGGCTTCTGCTTCGTCACGATTTCCGGTGAAGATTTTGGGTTCTTTTCCGATGAATTTATCGGTGTCGGGCATTATGAACGCGGGTATGCCTGCTTGGTCGTCTTGCGGGTTGTCGCCTGGGTCGCCTCCCGGTGGTGCTCCTCCTCCTCCGTCGGGTGGTCCTCCGGGGAGTGGTTGGTATCCCTCGATGTCTTTGCCTAATAGGGCTGTTCGAGCTGCGGCCATGGTTGGGATGGTTATGGACATATCAGTGGGAATCAGTTCGGCGATTTGTTTTAGTTGTTCCTCTTCTTGTTCGTCTCTGATGACGATTTCTTCTGGGTTGCTCCTGATCGATGGTGATGGTGCGGGTGTCTTAGGTGTTGGGGATCTGATGGGTTCTTCCTCTTCTCCGTCGATTGTTCCCCACTGGTCTCTGGTGACGACTTCTGACTGTTTGATGTCTAGGTTGAGGATTGAGCTTGCTGGTCTAGTGGCTTGGAGTTTTTCCCTTCCGGCGTCCCAACGAACTTCTACCCAACAGTGGTTGTCGAAGTTAAATTCTACTGGGATGAGTTGCGAATTGTTTTGTCGGTCAAAATAGTAAGTGACGTAGCCTGGTGTCTCTGCGTCGTCTTTCCAAAATGCGGATCCCAAGTATCTCTTTGGGACGTTACGATCTCCTCTTCTGTCGATGTAGTAGGGCCTGAACGGGACCCAAAGTTCTTTGGTTGTAGGATTGGCCACGATGGGATCTTGGTCTTAATGTTGCGTCTACCACGGACGCTTGCCTGACTTAGGCTTCTTGCTTAGTGGCGATCCGTACAAGTCGGTAGTTGTGGTTAGCGAAGGTACTTGCGTAGAAGGCTGGATGAGGCTGGAGGGTTTCGTCTCGTCCGAAATATGCGTGAAGGTCTTCGAGTTGTGGCACTCCTGCCGGGATACGATCGATGTACTGAGCGTTAGCCCACGTAGCGCTATCGATGATATAGAAGGTGTGGTATGGGGACGCTACTCGATCGTTGCGATATAGGAAGACTTGGTATGCTGCGATGTCGACGGGATATTCCACTGAACCACGAAGGGCCGGTCAAAGGGTAAGTCACGGGAATCCCTGGTCTAAGGGGATATGCCGGACACTCACTTAAGAGGGGAGAAACCTCTTAGTAAAGACGAGTAGATGGTGGTGGTATTGGAAGAAGACCAAGATGCCGTTCTTGGTCTTCGCACTAGTCTACTTATACAGTTACGCGCGGGCTTTGAAGCGCCGCTTGAATACTAACTAGCCAATAGCGTAAGTACCGTGAACCCTAGTACAGCTATCCTAGTTATGAGTCACTACGAGTCATTCCGAGATCCGATCCGTTATCGTACAATCACATGCGCCGGAGCTTACCCGGCTGACTGATTCTACAAGTCCATGACGATATTCTGCTGACGGCGATGTCATAGTCGATCCGTCAGCGTCCACTTCCCGGCCCGAGGCGCCGATCAATCCAAACCGTGACATTAGCGTAGCGAGGTGTCATACCGCTACATTAGGACAAGTTCCTTCCCACTCTCTTGAGCTCCACGCTCACCAGTTTTATCACTTTCCCTTTAGGTGGTTAACGACCATCAGTCCCTTGTGTTATCTACCTCACTCTTTGCCTGGGGAAGTCCGTAAGCAGAATCTGTGCATTTGTGGTACAACTGTAGTGTCCGTAAAACCGGCATACATTGTGCTTGCCTTTATTGGGTCTATCTGGTCATCAGTAGACGCCTCTGGGTACTGGCTGCAGAACTGGTCACCACGCCAGATAAGCTGCAGTTAGACATTGAGCCAGCCAGGCCTAGCCTGCGACAGCTGTACGCGTACCAACCAGAAAAGTTTGAGAGCGCTTCGGCGTGAGAGGCAGCCAACAGGTCGAGAAGACTGAGGCAGACAGCCTTGTAGCTCTACACATATCCTTACACCACTCTTGAGTGTCCCTTTATCGCTGCAGCCTCGCGCAGTGTGAAACAATCACTGTGTATTGGTCTCGCTTGATAGGGCATTCCATTCATCCTCGAGTTAGCGTTCCGCACTCGTTGTATCCCGTCGTTCAAATCCACCTCACATATTCCAAACTGCCTCGCATATTTGCGAACGTTCGAACCTGACTTCGTCGTCTCTTCAGGAGGAGACAAGCTTCTATCACACCACCCCAGACTACAGCCTCTGCTTCGGCATCGCTGCACATACACCAGGACACCCAGTCCGAACAAGACCGGATCCCATCACCGGTGTACGCCTCACCTTCACCCACACTATCCGCGGAATCTTTCCACTCCGCCCACTCCTCCTCCCAAGCAACACTCGCCCAGTCAGGCGAAAGTTTTATTGACAAAGACGGTGTCAACATCCGTTACCAGGGGTTCCAGTTAGAACTACCCCCTCGTAACATCGCCGAGCAATACGTGCAGGCAATTTATCACGACCCCGAGTACCGTTACGGTTTACTAGAGCTCTACGGCCTAGAAATCCCAGTCCTCGGTACAGAATTCACAGTCCCACAGTTGATAGCCATCGCTGCGAACCTCATCCCTCGTCTCGAAACCCCTCCTCACCCACTCCTCTCCCACATAAGGGAAGACGAAGAACATGGCTCCCAAGAAAGGGAAACAGACAGCTCATCTAGCACAAGCTCAGTATCCCAGCGGAGCTCGCTCGAAATTCACCCTCCCTCCTCCAACTAAGAAAGAAAAGGAGTTCATATCTCGTATCCAAGACTGGGACGAGATCTCACCAGACGAACAACTCCTTCTTTTGGAAGAATTCCGTCGGGCACAAGAGGAAGCAGAACGAAAGGAGAGACAGAAGAAACTAGACGAGATGTCACAACCAAGCGGAAGCACCCTCCCTCCCGCAGT
The DNA here is from genome assembly GCA_021524915.1 of Lactarius akahatsu. Lineage (NCBI taxonomy): Eukaryota > Fungi > Basidiomycota > Agaricomycetes > Russulales > Russulaceae > Lactarius > Lactarius akahatsu. The sequence continues at coordinate 93,565 of JAKELL010000150.1, read as the reverse complement.
ACCACCTACACCACTCCCCCCTCCCACAGTCCAGGACTGCCTGGACCTTATCAATCACCTCGGTATAGCCGTCGGCAACCTTGCACAGCAAGTCACAGCCCTGACTGCACAGGTAGCCTCGGCAACCACCACTCGCCCAGGAAACGGAAAGAACAAGGAAATAGTGGCCCGCCCCAAAGCTTGGGATGGGAAAGGCTCCTCTTCGGACGCCCGTCATTTCCTTGCCGCCTTCCACAACTGGGCAGGATCACTGGGAGACGCCATGAACACATGGCATGCGGCAGACAATAAATGGTACGCGGATGAGCATAGATGGATAGCCGCCGCCCTCAATCTGATGGAAGGGGATGCCAAAACCTGGGCACTCCCATACCTGGAGTCCGCCAACCAAGGGACTATTCCCTTTGGAGGAAACTGGTCGGACTTCGTCAAGGAGTTCAACCGCAGGTTTAGCCCCCTAGACATCCAAGACATAGCTCGAGAAGAGCTAAAGAAAACAAGACAGGGTAAAAAGACGGTTGCCGAATATGCATCCATATTCGAGCAGTACTCTGGACAAACTGGGTGGTCCATCATCGACCTCCGCACCCGCTTCTACAACGGTCTCACAGACAAGATCAAGGACCTCCTCGCCATCACAGACAAGCCCCATAACACATACGACGAGCTCAAGCAAAGCGCGCAAGTCATCGATCAACGACTGTGCCAACGCCAGAGCGAGAAGAAAGGAAAGTCTTCATTGTCATCACCACACACCACCTCCAACCCTGACGCCATGCAAGTCGACGCTACGCGTCAGCAAGGCAACAAACCAAAGGAGGAGATCTTCAAAACTCGGGGCGAGTTTCAACTATGGATGAGAGGGAGATGCTACGGGTGTGGTTCGGAAGAACACACGAAGAAGGATGGAAACCATGAGCGCGATGTCTGCAACTGGTGCCAAAGAGCAGGGCACTGAGCAAACGTCTGCCAAAACAAGAGAATGGGGAAACCAGCTAAAGCGAAAGCTGCAGCAACAACGGAATCCCCTAGTCCACCATCAATGTCCAATACTGCGGCAGCAGCTGCCACAAGTACTTCCCCCGCTCAGACGTCCCAGGCAGACGTGGCGAAGTTATTGGGAATGATAGAAAAGCAGCAAGAACAGCTGGATGCGTTCAAGGCGGCTTTTTAGATCAGGGGTCGCGTATAGCTGCGACCGGCCCCTCTACAGTAGATGACTCGGCCTCATGTAGTTGTAATATATGTTTACGCTCTCGCCTCGTTTCGGACTCACCTTCTGTAATTCATACGACTCATGCCTGTAAGTTAGATAGTAGTGTTAGTTCAGCTTCTTGTTTTCCTGATCCTATTACATCTACATCTGCCTCGGAGATGAACAATAGTAGTGTTTCTTTTGCTCCACTTTCTTCAGAAGCAATGCCGCACGTGATGATTTCTGATGCAGCACTGTCTTCCACTATTATTCCCGAAACAAAAGATAAAAAATCACACTTTCATATTTCTGTATATTTAAAAGGACGTCATCGTACTGTAAAAGTAGCAGCAATGGTAGACTCTGGGGCAACTTCATTGTTCCTGGACAAAAGGTACGCTGACTGCCACAAGATGTTGCAGGTTCCTCTTGCAAGTCCCATCACCCTATACAATATAGATGGGACCCTCAACGAAGCCGGTAGTATCACCCACAAAGTCAGACTTACTCTGAAAGTCGGCCCTAGTGAAGAAAGTCACGACTTCTTAGTCACCTCACTAGGCCCAGAGAACGTCATTTTGGGTCTACCATGGTTAAGGCAGAGGAACCCGCAAATAGATTGGCAGGAAGGCACTATGCACCTCAACTCGACCGCTGAAACAGCGCCACCAGAGTTGGAGGTAGAGGTGACGCGCATCATGGCAAACCGAATGGAACGCCACTGTCTCCTTGCGGAGAAAGTGCTTGACACGGTCCAAGACGAAGTTTTCTGTCTGGCAGGCTTCACGTACTCTCAGCAGATCGCCGAGAAAGCCACCGCCTCCAAACCTAAGAAAACCTTCGAAGAAATGGTACCAGAGCACTACAGAGACTTTGCAAAAGTTTTCTCTGAGGAGGAATCCCAGAGGCTCCCTGAGCATCAACCGTGGGATCACGCTATAGACCTCGAACCAGATGCCGTTAAACACTGGAGGGTCAAAACGTATCCTATGTCCCCAAGCGAGCAAGTGGAACTCGACAAATTCCTGCAAGAGCACATTTCGAAAGGATACCTGGTCCCATCCAAGTCACCGATGGCCTCACCAGTATTCTTCATTAAGAAGAAAGACGGCAAACTCCATCTAGTGCAGGATTACCGTTGTCTTAATAAAATCACCATTAAGAACCGATATCCACTACCACTCGCCACTGACATTATAAACCGGTTGAAAGGAGCAAAGGTATTCACCAAATTCGACATAAGATGGGGGTATCACAACATCCGGATTAAACCCGGAGACGAATGGAAAGGTGCAATAATCACCAATCGCGGACTGTACGAACCAAAGGTCATGTACTTCGGTATTCGCTGCAGTAAGGGAGTGGCCTACACCCACAACGCTCAGAGAGGTCAGAGCGTTCATTGGGTTCGCCAACTTCTATCGTCGATTCATCAAGGACTTCGCGGCTATCGCCCGACCCTTGCATGACCTCACGAAGAAGGACACTCCATGGCAATGGCATTCTGAACAGCAGAAGGCTTTTGACCACTTGAAGGAAAGCTTCGTACAAGAACCCATTCTCAAAGTGTACAACCCACAGCTTCCAACAAGGGTTGAAACCGATGCTTCAGGATTTGCTACCGGCGGTATACTTACTCAGAAGTATCCTGATGGTCTCTGTGATGAACAGCGCACATGAAGGGACTATACTCACAGTGACAAAGTAGACTGTGGTGAGATACAGAGGGTGGCTGGAAGCAGCAACAGAGTAATCTTGTAGGTGAAGCAGATGGATGTCTGGCACACAACAGATGAGAACTGATGTTTATACAAGAGAGAGAAACATACCTGGCACACAACAGATGAGAACTGATGTGGACCAGGAGTGTACAAGCTACACTACTTATACAACAATACAGAGTGACGCAGGTAACAGCTGGTCACAGTAAATACAAGACGCATTGTTCTACAAGTAGACAAAGGAGTGTACTGTTCTGGAGAACAAGGTGTATAGGACAAGAAAAGTCTGGAACATGATATCATAGTGACATCATAATAAAGATAACAACAAGGATCAGAGTACAAGGACGAAATACAAGGGGAGTCCAGAGGAGTCCATGATGTCATTGTACAGTGATGTCATAGATAAGAAAGTCCGAGATTGTAAAGATCATATACAGTATAATCTAATCTACATAAGTCCAATATATCTTATCTAAAGCAGTCCGTTATCTACATGTCCATTGAGCCGCTAGATGCGCTCAGGTCACTTATCAACACTCTGGCACCCTGTCGCGTATCGCTCACAGTCTATGAGCAAAGAAGAACGCAACTACGAAATCTACGACAGAGAAATGCTCGGCTTAATCCGTGCCTTAGAGGACTGGAGACACTTCCTCGAAGGCATCTCCTTTGAAGTGATCACCGACCATAAAAGCATGGAATGGTGGGCAAGCATGAAGGACTTAAACCATCGACAGGCTCGATGGGCCCTGTACTTAAGTCGCTTCGCCTTCAAAATCACTTACAAAAAGGGAGACTCTATGCAAGCCGATGCATTAAGTAGATTCTCGAGAGACCACATCAGAGACAACGAGGATAACCGCCAGGTTCAGGTTTTGCAACCTAAGCATTTCCTCAATGCCGCCCAAGCACACTTCCACCCAGAAGTGGACTCCCTAGGGAATCGCATAAGACTTGCCTCCATTCGAGAAGCAGAAGTTATAGAGGGTCTCAAAAGTTTACAAAAGACCGCTCCAAAAGCTCTCATGGACGGAGTCGCGATGTGGGAGGAAGATGACGGCCTAGTTTACCATCGAGGGAAACTGTATGTTCCCAACAACCGGACACTACAATGAGATGTGGTTAAGTCATGCCACGACTCCGTCACCACCGGTCACCCTGGTAAGAATGGCACCATCGAGCTAGTCAGTCGCTACTATTGTGATGAACACTCACTCAGAGTGTTCTTGCAAGACACTTGGCTGACGAGGAACGCAAGGAACGATGAAGAAGGCAGGAAAAACTTGGAAGAACTTGGCTAGAACGAGGATAACGAGGAGGTTGCGAATCCAAGCTATGGTGATAGCGAAGAAAGGCGCTAGGATGTTATCCAAGTGGGAGTCACAAGTGGACAGTCTGAGGGACTGTCCGTTCTATTGCTCTAGCTTATATACCTGGGTACATGGTCTGTGCGTACTTTAGGGGAGGCTTACTCCTTCCCACAGGTGCTGCGCAATGGAAGGTTCTGGAAGGGTTCTAAGTATATCAACCAATCAGAATAATCGTAGGTATCGTACGACTGCTCCGCAGTCGATTGCGCAAGATTGCGCCATAGTGGCGTGACTGCTCCGCAGTCCAATAGGATTAATCCAAAGAGTGGTACGACTTTCAGTCGTCAGGTGACTTGATAAACATAGAATAATCACGTGACCAGTCACGTGACCGTCGGAGTACGAATTTGGAACTCCGACTTCGGATTTCCCTTTTAGGAAATTGATTACATAAGACCGGGCCGGCGCAGACCGGTCTTAGACGCTTGAGTCACGACCCAAGTTTACAGGTTCGTGACAGTATCCCCTCTTTAAGGGGTTGCTGCGCCGTTCAGCAACCATCAAGGTTCTGAGTTTGGGTGCTCGTGGATTCTTGTGGTGAAATTGTTGAACGAGGTCCTGGGCGTGTTTCATTTGTGAGGCTGGGAGCCAGGAGTTTTCTGAAGAAGGGTATCCTTTCCACTTCACTAGGTATTGTATGCCTCTCTTGTTCGGAGAGAGCCTTGATTGGAGGACCGTTTCTACTTCATAGTGCTCGTCCTCTCCTTGGACTATTTCTGGGGGTGGTCTGGTGAAATTGGGTCCATGGGCTGTGGTTTCGTTGTAGGGGGATACAAGGGATACATGGAACACTGGATGGATCTTCCAGGCTTTGGGCAACTGGAGTTTACAATTAACTCCCCACGCGGATATGACTTTGAATGGTCCATGTCGTCTAGGGGCTAGTTTGGCCTTGGGGTGCGTGGTGTGGATATTGGTTCCTTCTAACCAAACTTGGTCGCCTGGTTGGGGTATGTAGGTGGCTGTGGATACATGGGTATTTTTCATGACTTCGGCTGCTACCTTTAGTGCAGCGGATACTTCAATGCGAATTTGTTCCAGGGAATGAAGGCGTTCTTCTACTGTGGGTATTTTGGACGCAAAGTTGACTGGTGGAATGAATTCTGGTTTGTAGCCGTACCAGATCTCGAAGGGTGATTTTCCTGTGGCGCTGTGTTGTCTTGCATTGTGAGCGAATTCCATGAAGGGTATTAGTTCTACCCAGTTGTCGACTTGGAAATTACAAAAGACGCGTAGGTATTGTTCTAGTTCCTGGTTGACGCGTTCTGTTTCTCCATCCGTTTGTGGATGGAATGCTGTAGACATGGTTGACTTGACGCCTAGTTTGCTCCAAACTTCTTGCATTACTTTGGAAGCAAATTGTGGTCCTCTATCGGATATTACTTGGTGTGGTAGACCTGTTCGTCTCCAGACTTGTTCTAGGTATAACTTGGATGTTTCTTCGGCAGTGATGGTCTTGTTACATGGAGCAATTATTGTTGCTTTACTGAGACGATCCACTACAACAAATAGTGAATCATATCCTTGTGACGTGGGGAGGTCCGTGATGAAGTCCATGGTGATTATTTCCCAAATTTCATTAGGGACTTGATTTGGTTGCAGGGGTACTTGGTTTCTTGGTTTAACTTTTGTTGCTTGGCAAGTGGCACATCCGTCCACATAGCTCTTGACGAAGGTAGACATGCCTGGCCACCAGAATTCTCGTGAAATTAGTTCATAGGTCTTCCATCTTCCAGGGTGTCCTGTGGCAAGATGGTCATGATATTGCTTGACTATTTCTCTTCGGAGATCTTCATTCTTGGGGATGTATACTTGTCCTTTGTACAGGATGATTCCATCTTCTAAGTTCCAATCTTCTAAGCCCTTTGTGAGGGATCTAGGGCCATTCTTTAGAAGGGTTTCTAAGGCAAGGCTAACTTCTTTGTCGTATTCTTGAGTGCTCTTGATTTGTTGTCGTAACGTGGTGCAAAGAATGTTAGATCCTATAACTAACAATAGTTATTTTAATGTTTTAACTGAAATCAATTATAATAATTGATAACATAAGGGAAAATAATTGGAAGTGAGCTACTACATAATAAGTCATTAAAATTTTTCTATTTAATATAATTAATATACATAGAAATATGCTCATTTTACAATGAGGATCGGACTATATCTTATCTAATATTTTTTATATTTGATTTTATTATAAAAAGATAAATAAATGGGTCACTAATGGGTGTCTGAAATGATGCTTAATGCACAGTCGAAACTTTTGGTTGAATTAATGAATGATTATCTGGTTTTATTGAAGCAGAAGGTTGTTTTTCTATTAGAAATGTATCGAATAATCACTCATTTTCAATTGGACAAAAAAATGACAAATTTATAATTAAAATAAAATTATTTTCATTTTAATATTTTTTCCATCTGATTTTGAAAATATATTAAATGATTTAATTTTCATGCCGAATGCTTTCATTTTTTCTATTGTTCCCTTGGACTGTGATTGTTGTGGGTCGGACTGCATGGATTGCGAAAAATTTGTTATCCAGAAGCACACGATCATTTTCTTCGTGAGCTATCCCCTCTTTAAGGTCTGGACGCCTGGACAGGGCATCCGACTTATTTTGAGTACCGGGTTTGTGGACAATGGTGAACTTGAAACGCAAGAGGAAGAGGGCCCATCATGCTTGGCGCCGCGTAAGTTTCTGTTTCGTGGAGAAATAGACCAAATTTCCATGGTCCGACCAAATTTCGAGGGTGTCTTCGCGTCCTTCAAGGTAGTGGCAAAATATTTCCAGGGCACGGATGATAGCAAGGAGTTCTTTATCATGGATTTCATAGTTCCGTTCGGCAGGCTGTAGAGACTTGGAGTGGTACGCGATGGGGTGCCAACGGTTGAGTGCATCGGGTTGTTCTAAGATGGCGCCAGTGGCAAAGTCACTAGCGTCCGTGATTAAGCAGAAAGGCTTCTCGTGGTCTGGTAGGGCGAGGACAGGTGCAGTGGTGAAAGCTGTGATGAGTGTCTGAAAGGCTGTGGATGCTTCTGGGGTCCATAGGAAGGGTACTTCTTTCTTGGTTAAGTCAAACAAGGGGCGTGCAATGGTAGAGAAGTCCTTGATGAAGCGTCAATAGAAGTTGCAAAATCCCAGGAAGGCTTGAACTTGTTTGACCGTCTTCGGAGGTGGCCAGTCTCTTATTCCTGCCACCTTGGCTGGGTCCATGGCAATTTGTCCTTCGGATATAACAAGTCCGAGGTATTCTATGGATGTCTGGGCAAAAGAGCATTTCTCTGGTTTCAAGTAGAGGTCGTATTTTGCTAGGCGTGATAGTACTTCGTGGGTGAGCCTGGTTAACGTGGGGAGGTCCTCTGCAAATATCAGGATATCATCGAGATAGACGACAACGTGTCCTTCATCTATCAGGTCTTCGAAGATGGTGTTCATGAATGTTTGAAACGTGGCAGGGGCGTTGCAGAGGCCGAATGTCATGACTGTGGGTTCGTATAGTCCGAGGGGTGTCTTGAAAGCAGCTTTGTACTCGTCGCCTTTGCGGACTCTTATATTGTTGTAGCCCCATCGGATATCTAACTTGGTGAACCATCTTGCGCCGCGTAGTTTATCAATGAGCTCGGGGATTAATGGCAATGGGGCGGCGTTCTTGATCGTAATATCGTTTAATGCTCGATAATCTTGTACTGGGCATAACTTGCCATCTTTCTTATCTATAAAGAAGAAGGGGCTGGCCATGGGTGACTTGGAAGGGCGAATATATCCCCTTTGTAGGTGATCCGTGATATAAATCTCCAATGCTTCTGATTCTTTGGGCGTAAGACGATAGATGGAGCAATTCTTCATGGTGGCTCTGGGTTTCAATTCTATGGCATGGTCCCATGGCTGGTGCTGTGGTAGTCTTTGGGAGGCTGTCTCGCTAAATACCTTAGCGTACTGTGAAAACTGGGCTGGGATGTGTTCCGTGGATGTCTTGGGTGCTGTTCTAGCTGCAATTTCTGTGCTCGTGGTGGTCTTGGCTCTAATGAGTATATCTTCTTCCTTGGTTTCTTGATGTAGGTACAGGAACTGTCACGACCGCGGGAAAGGACGCTTACTAAACAGATATGACCACGATAGTAAGTAGTAATGAGTCATGGACAGGAGAATCAGTCAGCGTAGCACAATCACATGCCGTCAAGGCATGAGTCAACACTAGGATAGTTGTAGTAGAGTTCGAGCTACATACACTATTCGTCACGTAGATTCGGGAGGAGCTTCAAAGCTACCTCATATATGTATAAATAGTGGCCCGATGAGACCAAGATTCGCCATCTTGGTCTTCTTCAATTCACCACTCTTATCTGTCTCTTCACGCGTGCTTCGCTTGTCTCCTCCCGAGCAAGTCGTCTTCACCAATTATCAGATTACCTAGTGGCACGACTTGCCCTAGTGTATATTCAGATCACGTGCCCGTAAGCGCCGTGTATCCCGTGATCAGGTCACGTGACCTCAAAGAGATATTCCGCTAAGTCGTGAACGCCCTTTCGTGTCCAAGTCGGACTAACGCCAGTGGTGGCGTTACATTAAGACCAAGATCCTTCCATCGTGGCGTTCACAACTTGAGACCAGTGGAGAAACTTTCAGACTTATTCCCTCGAACGACGAGGAGACTGCAACGTACCAACACAATTCCTAGGAGCCGCTAGGTGGAGAGAATACCGAGGAGAAACCGGATACTTTGTGGACTTTGCGTCGGGGCCAACCCGATACCGCCCCGTTGAGTTCAATTTTGACAATTTGTGCTGGGTTGAGATTACTTGGAACCCCGTAGACAACCGATACGACGCAGTACGACCCGCAGGAAGAAACTACAACTGCGATATCGACGCAAGGAACCTACCCACACGTGAAGAGTGGGGACGCATAGACGGGCAACCTGAAGAAGAACCCAGCACATCCGAACCAAGAACCCCCGCACCATCCGAGACTAGTGGAGACGACGAAGAAACTGACAATGACGAAGAATCCGAAGTGGGAGAAATAATACAGACAGCTGAGTCCCTATGCATCAACGAACCCGAAAATATCGAAGTACACCCACCCGCAGATATGGCAACAGCAACAATCACCCAAGAAAATTTGGCCCTCGAAGAAGCCAGAAGAATCACCGAAGAAGCAGAGTCCTACCTACGCCCTATCAACCCAACAACGGGACACCGCATGACCGCAGACGACGCGGCCATCTTCAGAGCAGTGGGACCAGATGTCCCCGACCCACCACCAGGCGCAGGAGGACCCCCACCACCCAGAAGACGTGGAGGACCCTTTGGTCAAGGACCACCAGGGGACGGACGACCGCCACACGGAGGAAGACAACCTCAATTCGGAGGAGGAGGAGGAGGAGATCCCTTCGGAGGAGGACCACCACCCCCGCCACCAACAGCGGGGCCAGCGCCAGGAGCACCACACGGGTCGGACAAGCTAGTAGGAGAAACCCCGACTATATTCGATGGAAACAGAGATGAGTACGAGTCATTCCTCACCCAGTGGCACATCTACTGGGGACAAAATTCAGAGGCGCCGATCATGACCAATGTCTATCGACGATGCCTATTGTTCCTAGGCTTCATCAAAGGACCACGAGTGTCGAACTGGACGCTAGGCTTCCTCCAATGGCTCAACAACGAGCTGCACCAAGGACGCAGCCGATACGACCCCTACCTATGGGACACCCTAACGGCAGGATTCTCAGACCGGTTCTCGAACGTACTCGAGCAAGAACAAGCGCAGGCCACACTGGCCAAAGGATTCAAAATGATCGGTGACGATATTGATTCGTACGTCACCAACTTCGAACAGTTAGCAAGAAAAGCTGACTACCGCCTCAACGATCGCCAAACACTCGATCGGTTCACGGCGGGCCTCCCGAGGGCCTTATTCACCAAAATCTACGAACTAGACGACCTGCAAACGTTCAACGAATGGAAAGAAGCAGCGCTGCGTCGACAGAAACAATACATACACCTACGCGCACGCTTGGGACTCAACACCACGCCCCGTACGACGCCACCATCGCGACCACAACAAAATCGCGGATACGCCCCGCAGTGGGCACCACCCAGATTTCCACCACCACACTACGACCCAAACGCCATGGACACATCGGCGGATCGGACTCGTGCACGCCTCGCAGAAGTAGGAGACCCGAACTGGAGCAACCCACGACCACCGTTTCCCCCACGAAACGGGCAGAATCGAGGAAGCGGACAGCGCCGAGACATGCGGGAAGTCATCTGCTATAACTGCAACTATCCAGGCCACTTCTCACGAGATTGTACACGCCCCAGGAAACCCAGACAACCATTCCAACCACGCGCAAGTACAAGTCGCAGCACAGAAACCGACTACTACCAAGAACCCGCAATCACTCGCCGCACGGAAACCACGGCCGAAGAGCAAGCTAAAGGATGGATGGACACACTGAGGGGAGCTAGTGACGAGGTCAAGGACCTCGTATTCAAGGATCTCTGGACCCAAGAGGGTTTTCAGGACGCCTAAACCCATCGGCCTGGGTGAGGGCAGTCAATTGTAACTCTGTAATCATGACTCGCTATCGTTCACTTCGAATTCCAGTCTCGATTCGCACAAGTTACTCTATGGCCGATATTAAAGGGCTCGTCGACTCAGGAGCCACCGACAATTTTATGAGACCCGCGTTCGCCAAACGCATGGGCCTCGGACTACAACCCCTCGAGAAACCAAAAAAGATTTGGAACATTGACAACACAGAAAATAAAGCTGGGTCCATTACGCACTTTATCGACCTAGACGTTCAGACCAACGGTGTTTCAAAGGTCATGAGATTCCTAGTCACCGACATAGGCAACGAAGACTTAGTCCTCGGATACCCATGGCTAGCCACCTACGAACCAACTATCAGTTGGGCACACGCCACCATACACGAAAATACCCTCCCGGTGGTACTACGATCAATCAACCCAACCGAAACGCAAACCACCATCGCACGTGCAATCACTCAAGACGAAGCGGAGGGAATAGTTCAAGAGCTCGAAGAAGAATGCCAATTGCGCACCACAGCCACTGAACTCGCCATCGCCGCAAACCAAGAAACGGTCGTCACGACCCTCCCCAAACCATACCAACGGTTCGCGAAAATCTTCAGCGAAGAAGTGTCCCACCGATTCCCACCATCGCGACCCTGGGACCACGCGATCGACTTTAAACCGGGTACACCCCCAAGCATCGACTGCAAGGTCTACCCCATGTCTCAAGATGAAGACGGGCAACTACGCACGTGGCTGGACGAGCAACTCAAACTGGGATACATCAGACCATCGAAATCCCCCTACGCCTCGTCATTCTTCTTCATCAAAAAGAAGGACGGCAAACTACGACCGGTACAGGACTATCGAAGGATCAACACATGCACGGTGCGCAACCAATACCCACTACCCCTCATGTCGGAACTCATCAACGACCTGGGAGACGGACACATATTCACCAAGCTCGATGTCCGATGGGGGTACAACAATATACGCATCAAGGAAGGAGATGAGTACAAAGCAGCCTTCAAGACGAAATACGGACTTTTTGAGCCACTTGTCATGTACTTCGGACTCACGAACTCACCAGCAACGTTCCAGAACATGATGAACGACATTTTGGGTGACACAATCCAAGTCTATGCGGCAATGGGAACGATCATCCGGGTCTACATGGACGACATCGGAATCGCAACGCTCGAACACACAGGCCTTCAAGCGCACATCGACGCCGTCTGCGCAGTACTTCAAGTAGCACTGGACCACGACTTATACTTCAAACCGTCCAAATGCACCTTCCACCAACCGCGAATGGATTACCTGGGGGTAATTCTTGAAAAGGGGGTGACTCGTATGGACCCCGTAAAAATTGCTGGTATACGCGACTGGCCCACACCTACGAAGGTACGAGACGTACGCTCCTTTTTGGGCTTCTGCAATTTTTACCGCCTCTTCATCCGCAGTTTCGCCACGTACGCACGAGCCCTCAACAAACTCACACGCAAGGACGCAGAATGGACATGGGGCAAGGACGAAGAAACCGCATTCCAAACCCTCAAACGCTTAGTCACCAGTGAACCCGTACTCGCACACCCCACACTCACCGACCAGTTTGAACTCGAAGTAGACGCATCAGGATACGCAGTGGGCGCAGTACTCCTACAGAAGAAGCAAGACGGGAAAAGACACCCTCTCGGTTACTTCTCGGCCACCCTAAACGAAGCGGAACGCAACTATGACATCTATGACCTGGAACTTTTGGCAATTGTCAAGGCACTGCGACACTGGAGACCATTCCTGGCAGGCTCACTGCACAAGATCAAAATCTTTTCCGACCACCTCAACCTTACACACTGGAAGACACCGCAAAAGATAAGTCGTCGGGTAGCCCGAGAAGTCCTAGAACTCATGGAATACGACTTCGAGATCCACCACATCAAAGGGGCTAACAACGGACGCGCAGATGCTCTATCGCGAAGACCCGACTACGACCGAGGAGAAAGGGACAACGAAGGAGTCGTCGTCCTACCTGAAAAGGTATTCGTGCGAACCATCACCACGCAATCGCCGGAAACCCACGAACAAAACGAAGACATCCTACGACCCTGGGTAGACCCACACAAGCTCAAGAAAATCGATGGAGTCTGGTACCACCAAGGTGCACGAGTAATCACCGGAGGACCGGAAGAGATCCGCATTGTCATCGCAAACCACCACGACCCCCCAGTCTACGGCCACCCAGGAATCAAGCGAACGGCGAAAATCATCGAGCGAAGTCATTGGTGGCCAAACATGCTGAAACAAATAACGGAATACGTTCAAGGCTGCGTGGAATGCCAACGCCACAAGGTTAACAACCGCCCGACGCGAGCCCCACTAGTGCCCATCACGCCGACACCTGACGCTAAGCCATTCGAAGTCATCGCTCTTGACTTCATCACTAAACTGCCAGAATCACAGGGACATGACTCCATCCTCACCGTAACTGATCACGACTGCACTAAAGCATCGATCTTCATCCCTTGCAATGAGGAGATAACGGCAGAAGAGACGGCAGCTTTGTACGTAACCCACGTGTTTCGGAGATTTGGATTACCGGCAAAGATCATTAGCGATCGTGACCCACGCTTCGCATCAAAATTTACGCGAGAATTGTGCCGGATCCTGGGCATCTATCAGAACATTTCCACGGCGTATCACCCACGAACAGACGGACAATCAGAACGCACCAATCAGTGGCTTGAACAATACCTCCGGTTCTGGGCCAACGAGCGCCAAGATAACTGGGCGCAATTCCTACCTATGGCAGAGTTCGCGCACAACAATTGGCCACATGAAGCCACAAGGAAGTCCCCGTTCTCGCTTCTAATGGTGTCACGGTACGCAAAGAAGTGGACTCTTACTTACGGTGATGACCTCGTTAGTAAGCAGAAATGAGTCATGGACAGTTGTATCAGTCAGCTAAGTAGCGTTATCACATGCCGATGTGGCATCAGTAAACACTAGGATAGCGATAGTAGGGTTCGAGCTACATACGCCATTCGTTGTACGGATTCGGGAGGAGCTTTAAAGCTACCTCGTATATGTATAAATAGTGGTTCGATGAGACCAAGATTCGCCATCTTGGTCTTCTTCAATTCACCACTTTCACTCGTCTCTTCACGCGTATTTCGCTTGTCTCTTTTAGAGCAAGTCGTCTTTATCGATTATCGGACTACCTAGTGGCACGACTTGCCCTAGTGTGCACTTGGATCACGTGCCTATAAGCGCCGTGTATCCCGTGATCAGGTCACGTGACCTCGAAGGAACATTCTGCTAAGTCGTGAACGCCCTTTCGTGTCCAAGTCGGACTAACGCCGGTGGTGGCGTTACATTAAGACCAAGATCCTTCAACGTGGCGTTCACAACTCGAGACCAGTGGAGAGATTTTCAGACCTACCCCCTCGAACGACGAGGAGACCGCAACGTACCAACACAATTCCTAGGAGCCGCCAGGTGGAGAGAATACCGAGGGGAGACCGGATACTTTGTAGACTTTGCATCGGGCCCAACCCGATACCGCCCCGTTGAGTTCAATTTCGATCACCTGTGTTGGGTCGAGATTACCTGGAACCCCATAGACAACCGATACGACGCAGTGCGCCCCGCAGGAAGAAACTACAACTGCGACATCGACTCCAGAAACCTACCCACACGCGAAGAGTGGGGACGCATCGACGGGCAACCAGAACAAGAACCTAGCACGTCCGAACCAAGGACCCCCGCACCATCCGAAACTAGCGGAGACGACGAAGAATCCGACAACGACGAGGAATCCGAAGTAGGAGAGATAATACAAACAGCTGAGTCCCTACGCATCAACGAACCCGAAAGCATCGAAGTACACCCACCTGCAGATATGGCAACAGCAACGATCACCCAAGAAGACCTAGCTCTTGAAGAAGCCAGAAGGATCACCGAAGAAGCAGAATCCTATCTACGCCCCATCAACCCAACAACGGGACACCGCATGACCGCAGACGATGCGGCCATTTTCAGAGCAGTAGGCCCAGACATCCCCGACCCACCACCAGGCGCAGGAGGACCTCCACCACCCAGAAGACGCGGAGGACCCTTCGGTCAAGGACCACCAGGAGATGGTAGGCCACCACACGGAGGAAGGCAACCTCAATTCGGAGGAGGAGGAGGAGGAGACCCTTTCGGTGGAGGACCACCACCCCCGCCACCGCCAGCAGCAGGACCAGCACCAGGAATGCTACACGGGTCGGATAAGCTAGTAGGAGAAACCCCAACCATATTCGATGGAAACCGAGATGAGTACGAATCATTCCTCACGCAGTGGCACATATACTGGGGACAAAATTCAGAGGCGCCGATTATGACCAACGTCTACCGGCGATGCCTATTGTTCTTAGGATTCATCAAAGGCCCGCGAGTGTCCAACTGGACGCTCGGATTCCTCCAATGGCTCAACAACGAGCTACACCAGGGGCGAAGCCGATACAACCCATTCTTATGGGACACCCTGACAGCTGGGTTTTCGGACCGTTTCTCGAATGTACTCGAGCAAGAGCAGGCGCAAGCAACGCTGGCTAAGGGGTTTAAAATGGTTGGCGACGATATTGACTCGTACGTCACCAATTTCGAACAACTGGCGCGGAAGGCTGACTATCGCCTCAACGACCGCCAAACACTGGACCAGTTCACGGCGGGCCTCCCGAAAGCCCTATTCACCAAAATATACGAGCTGGACGATCCGCAAACCTTCAATGAATGGAAGGAGGCAGCACTGCGCAGACAAAAACAATATATTCACCTACGCGCACGCCTGGGGCTCACCACCACGCCCCACAACACCCCGACACCGCGACCTCAGCAAAACCGAGGATACGCCCCGCAATGGGCACCACCCAGGTTTCCACCGCCGTGTTATAATCCAAACGCCATGGATACATCTGCGGATAGAACACGCGCACGCCTCGCAGAGGTAGGCGACCCAAACCGCGGGAATCAACGACCACCCTTCCCACCAAGAGGAGGACCAGGACAAAATCGGGGAAGCGGACCACGTCGCGACATGAGGGAAGTAATATGTTACAACTGTAACAACCCAGGCCACTTCTCACGAGATTGTGCACACCCCAGGAAGCCCAGGCAACCATTCCAACCACGCGCAAGCACAAGTCGTAACACAGAAACCGACTACTACCAAGAACCCGCAACTGCCCGCCGCGCGGAGACCACGGCTGAAGAGCAAGCTAAAGGATGGATGGAAACACTGAGGGGAGCTAGTGACGAGGTCAAGGACCTCGTATTCAAGGATCTCTGGACCCAAGAGGGTTTTCAGGATGCCTGAACCCATCGGCCTGGGTGAGGGCAGTCAATTGTAACTCTGTAATCATGACTCGCTATCGTTCGCTTCGAATTCCAGTCTCGATTCGCACAAGTTACTCTATGGCCGATATCAAAGGGCTCGTTGACTCAGGAGCCACCGACAATTTCATAAGACCCGCGTTCGCCAAACGCATGGGCCTCGGGTTACAAACCCTTGAGAGACCAAAGAAAATTTGGAACATTGACAACACGGAAAATAAAGCTGGGTCCATTACGCACTTCATCGATCTAGACGTCCAGACCAACAACATCTCTAAGGTCATGAGATTCCTTGTCACCGACATAGGAAACGAAGACCTGGTGCTCGGATACCCCTGGCTAGCAACCTACGAACCAACTATCAGCTGGGCGCACGCCACCATTCACGAAGGAACCCTCCCGGTAGTGCTTCGATCAATCAACCCCGCAGAAGCGCAAACCACTATCGCCAGCACAATGACTCAAGACGAAGCCGAAAACATTGTCCAGGAGCTCGAAGAGGAGTGCCAGATATGTACCACTGCTACCGAACTCGCCATCGCAGCTAATCAGAACACCGTTGCGGAAGCCCTCCCAGAACCATATCAGCGTTTTGTGAAGATCTTTAGCGAGGAAGCTTCCCACCGATTTCCACCATCGCGACCCTGGGACCACGCAATCGACTTCAAACCGGGCACACCCCCCAGTATTGACTGTAAAGTATACCCAATGTCGCAAGACGAGGACGGACAACTACGCGAATGGCTAGATGAACAACTCAAGCTAGGATACATCAGACCCTCAAAATCACCCTACGCCTCGTCATTCTTTTTCATCAAGAAAAAGGACGGAAAGCTGAGACCAGTACAAGACTACCGGCGAATCAACGCCTGCACGGTGCGCAACCAATACCCACTACCTCTCATGTCGGAACTTATCAACGACCTCGGAAATGGACACATATTCACCAAACTCGACGTCCGCTGGGGGTACAACAACATACGGATCAAAGAGGGCGATGAACACAAAGCCGCGTTCAAAACGAAATACGGATTATTCGAACCCCTTGTCATGTACTTCGGACTTACGAACTCACCGGCAACGTTCCAGAACATGATGAACGACATCCTAGGCGATACAATTCGCGTTTTCGCAGCAATAGGCACAATCATCCGTGTCTACATGGACGACATCGGTATCGCAACCCTTGAACACGTAGGACTTCAGGCACACATAGACGCAGTAAGCGCTGTACTTCAAATCGCGATGGACCACGACCTATACTTCAAACCGTCCAAATGCACATTCCACCAACCGCGAATGGATTACCTGGGGGTAATTCTTGAAAAGGGGGTGACTCGCATGGACCCCGTAAAAATTGCTGGCATATGCGACTGGCCCACACCTACGAAAGTACGTGACGTACGCTCATTTTTGGGCTTCTGCAATTTTTACCGCCTCTTCATTCGCGGTTTTGCCACATACGCACGAGCCCTCAACAAACTCACACGCAAAGATGCAGAGTGGACGTGGGGCAAAGACGAAGAAAAGGCCTTCCAAACCCTCAAACACCTAGTCACAAACGAACCGGTACTCGCACATCCCACGCTGACAGACCAATTCGAACTCGAAGTAGACGCATCGGGATACGCAGTAGGCGCAGTGCTCCTACAGAAGAAGCAAGATGGGAAAAGACACCCCCTCGGTTACTTCTCGGCCACCTTAAACGAAGCAGAACGCAACTACGACATTTATGACCTGGAACTCTTGGCAATCGTCAAGGCACTACGACACTGGAGACCGTTCCTGGCAGGCTCACCACACAAAATCAAAATCTTCTCCGACCACCTCAACCTTACACACTGGAAGACACCACAGAAGATAAGTCGCCGAGTAGCCCGAGAGGTCCTAGAGCTCATGGAATACGATTTCGAGATCCACCACATCAAGGGGACCAATAACGGACGCGCAGACGCTCTATCGCGAAGACCCGACTACGACCAAGGGGAAAGGGACAACGAAGGAGTTGTCGTCTTACCTGAGAAGGTATTCGTACGAACCGTCACCGCACAATCACCGGAAGACCACGCACAAGATGAAGACACCCTACGGCCCTGGGTAGACCCGCACAAACTCAAGAAAGTCAATGGAATCTGGTACCACCAGGGCGCAAGAGTAGTCACCGGAGGACCGAAAGAAATCCGCATCATCATTGCCAACCACCACGACCCCCCAGTATACGGCCATCCAGGAATCAAGCGAACGGCAAGGATCATCGAACGAAGTCACTGGTGGCCGAATATGCTGAAACAAATAACGGAGTACGTCCAAGGCTGCGCGGAATGTCAACGCCACAAGGTTAACAACCACCCGACGCGAGCCCCACTAGTGCCCATCACGCCAACACCCGACGCTAAGCCATTCGAAGTCATTGCCCTTGACTTCATCACTAAACTACTGGAGTCACAGGGATACGACTCAATCCTCACCGTAACTGACCACGACTGCACCAAAGCATCAGTGTTCATCCCCTGCAACGAGGAAATATCCGCGGAAGAAACCGCTGCACTGTATGTCACTCATGTGTTTCGGAGATTCGGATTACCGGCAAAAATTATCAGCGACCGAGACCCGAGATTCGCATCAAAGTTCACACGCGAATTATGCCGGATCCTCGGCATCTACCAAAACATCTCCACGGCATATCACCCCCGGACCGACGGACAATCAGAAAGAACCAATCAATGGCTGGAACAATATCTACGGTTCTGGACCAACGAACGCCAAGACAACTGGGCGCGATTCCTGCCAATGGCTGAATTCGCGCATAACAATTGGCCGCACGAGGCGACAAGGAAGTCCCCTTTCTCACTCATGATGGGATACGACCCACGCGCTGACTGGATCGATAAGCCATCCCCTATCCCACAAGTGCTCACGAGACTCCAGCAATTCCGAGAAGCACGGAAAGAGGCCCAGAACCTTATCAAAAAGGCACAATTGCTATGGGTCAAACATCGGAATACACCCAAACACCAAGTAGGAGATCAAGTGTGGCTAGAAGGACGACACCTACGAACCAATCAACCTACCGCCAAGCTAGCGGCACGACGGCATGGCCCATTCAAAATCACGCGCGTCCTATCACCAGTCAATTATCAGTTGGAGCTTCCCACGCAGTGGAGTATTCACCCCGTATTTCACATCGACTTACTCACGCCTTATCGCGAGACGCCCCTACATGGGGAAAACTTCCAACGCCCGCCACCGGATCTAGTAGATGGAGAAGAGGAATACGAAGTGGAGTACATTCTAGACTCCAGACGATTCGGCCGGAACAAAAGACTACAGTACCTCGTGAAATGGAAGGGGTACCCAGACTCGGAAAACCAGTGGGTCAACGAAAATGACGTATTCGCCGAAGAAGCAGTAGCGGAGTACAGACGGAGTTCAAAAGCTGCGAGGACATATATAAACCGAGCAAACGACGCTAAGTCTTCCCCACTCCTTCACACTGGATTCCAAACTTTCATCGACATGCCCTCCTCACTCTCCTCTCCCGCCATCACCGCCAACCTCCGAGGATCCTTCACCCATGAGGAACTTACGACCGCCCTCGACAACCTCGCCCCCATCGAAGACCTCGACAACCCCAACACCCCCACAACCTACTGGCTGCTCGGCGCCGAAGGCCAACACCTCAACCATCGGCCGTATACGCAGGCCGAGGTTGATAGGCTTCGCACAGCTCTCCGAGACTGTGCACCTTCCTCACCGGGACCTCTCCCGGTTCGAGTGGAACACTGGATCGAAACGTGTCAAGAACCCGAACACGATGCGATGGGAGGAGTGGAGGCTGACAGCGGAGAGGTGGAGGCTCGAGCAGTTGGCGATGGCAGCGACAAGGAGAACGAAGATCCTCGAGAGGAGGAAGTTGTTCGACGAGACGATGCGCGCCAAGTGCGGGAGCAGCCCAAACGCGAGCTCAGGGAGTGGTATCCAGCTGAGCACCCCTTCATCATCACAACCACAGACTCTGACCATCCCGACGAGACCCCCTACACCATTGACACTGTGGGCCGCCCCATCTACCGAGGCTCCCTTCGAGTAGACATCCCCTCCTCATCTCATCACACCACGACTCTCCATCGTCGCCTCACCGACTCCCGCTTCGCACCCTACGGCTACACTCATAACCGAGGGGACAAGTTTGTCCACTTCCCCATCACCGACGCCCAGGGCGTTACCACCCAGGCCGCATACATCCAAGTCATTATGACCGCCGACCCCATCGTCCTTGGCCTCGCTGCGGACAGCGACAAGACGTACTCAAAGCTGCTTTACGCGGAACCTCAAGTTCGAGAGCGGGGCAAACCTCACTATGGAGAACTGGAGCTGCGCTCCCTCGCCGCGGGTCACGCCAATCAACATCGCCTCGACATGGCAGTCAACGAGTTGAAGGACACGGGGTTAAAAGCTGAGTTGCACAGATTCCGCTCGCTCAAAGCAGAGGCTGAAAGAATCGAACATCGACTCCACGCCCTCTCGACAGCCTTAGGAGGCGTACAAGCCGACGTCGCCCGCTCCAAGTTCAGACTGGAGATGGCGGACATTCACAATCGAGTCGAAGAAGTGCAGGAAGGATGGCTTGGAGGGATCGGACCAACGCGGCGCCGTGGTCGTCGCGGCTGAAAAGGGGGTGATGTCACGGTACGCAAAGAAGTGGACTCTTACTTACGGTGATGACCTCGTTAGTAAGCAGAAATGAGTCATGGACAGTTGTATCAGTCAGCTAAGTAGCGTTATCACATGCCGATGTGGCATCAGTAAACACTAGGATAGCGATAGTAGGGTTCGAGCTACATACGCCATTCGTTGTACGGATTCGGGAGGAGCTTTAAAGCTACCTCGTATATGTATAAATAGTGGTTCGATGAGACCAAGATTCGCCATCTTGGTCTTCTTCAATTCACCACTTTCACTCGTCTCTTCACGCGTATTTCGCTTGTCTCTTTTAGAGCAAGTCGTCTTTATCGATTATCGGACTACCTAGTGGCACGACTTGCCCTAGTGTGCACTTGGATCACGTGCCTATAAGCGCCGTGTATCCCGTGATCAGGTCACGTGACCTCGAAGGAACATTCTGCTAAGTCGTGAACGCCCTTTCGTGTCCAAGTCGGACTAACGCCGGTGGTGGCGTTACAAATGGGATACGACCCTCGCGCTGATTGGATCGATAAGCCATCACCAATCCCACAGGTCCTCACAAGACTCCAACAGTTCCGAGACGCACGAAGGGAGGCCCAGAACCTTATCCAAAAGGCACAATCTCTGTGGGTCAAACACCGCAACACACCCAAATATCAAATAGGAGACCAGGTATGGCTAGAGGGGAAGCACCTCCGAACCAATCAACCGACAGCTAAACTTGCGGCACGGCGACATGGCCCATTCCGAATCACACGAGTCCTATCACCGGTCAATTACCAACTCCAACTTCCCACGCAGTGGAGCATTCACCCTGTGTTCCACATCGATTTACTCACACCTTATCGCGAGATGCCCCTACATGGGGAAAACTTCCAACACCTGCCACCGGATCTAGTGGATGGGGAAGAGGAGTATGAAGTGGAGCACATTCTAGATTCCAGGAGATTCGGCCGGAGCAAGAAATTACAATACCTCGTGAAATGGAAGGGATACCCGGACTCGGAGAACCAGTGGGTCAACAAAAGTGACATATTCGCTGATGAAGCCATAGCGGAGTACGAACGGAGTTCAACCGCCGCCAGAACACATATAAACCGGATGAGCGACGCTAAGTCAACCCCATCCCCTCACACTGGATTCTTCACTCAACCAGCAATGTCCTTTTCCACTACCACCTCTACCGCCCCTCTCGCTGCCCGTCTCATTGACAGCCTCACCCATGAAGAACTCCGAGAGGCCCTCACCCATGCGCAGTCCATCACCGACGTCGAAGAACCCGACCAACCTGCTACCTACTGGCTCACCAACAGCCGTGGGGACCATCTCAACACCGCGCCGTACACGGAAGCCGAAATTACTCGGCTTCGCGCAGCTGTCGGGCTCTTTGCGAGTCCCCCACTTCGACCTCTCCCAGTCCGAGTCAAGCAACAAGAGGAAGAAGAAGACGCCAGCCACGCTGCGGTGGCAGGAGTGGATGAAGAACCGACCCTGGAGACCGCACGCGGACCAGTGGAGGCAGCAGCAGCTGGCGGTAGCAGCGGCACGACGAGCGTGCATCCTCATTCGACGTCGACAACACACCGCGACGCTGAGAGAGCAGTGTACGAGGCAGTAGAAGGAACGTTAAGGGAGTGGTACCCAGTTGAGCAGCCTTACCTTATCACGGCCACCGACTCTGACGACCCCCGCGAAACCCCATACGCCTGCGACACCACGGGGCGACCCTTGTATCGCGCCGGAGTCGTCGTCGACACCGAGAGCCAAACACTCCCCGCCGTTCGCCTCCGCTACCTGGGAGGCAACACCCGCACCGCCCCACACGGCTACAAACACAATCGGGGGGACGACTTCGTCCACTACCCCATCACCGACGCGCAGGGAGTAACGCGCCAGGCAACCTTCGTACAGGTAGTCACCGGCCCCGACCCCCTTGTACTGGGCCTCGTCGACGACAGCGACAAGGTCTACAGCCGGCCCCTATACGCGGAGCCTCAAGTACGCGAAGCAGGGAAGCCCCACTACACCCCCGAAGACCTATACGCCCTCGTCGGCGGACATAGCAATCAGCACAGGATGGATCGGGCATTGAACAAGTTGAGGGACGTAGGGCTCAAGGCCGAGGTGACCCGCTTCCGTGCTTACCGGCACGAGGCCGAGCGGATGGAGCAGAGGCTCCACGCCTTGGCGCAGGCACTTGGAGGGGTACAGGCGGAACTCGCCCGCTGTAAGTTCCGCCTCGAGATGGCTAATGTGTTGGATCAGGTTACAGAAAGGCAGGAGGCCTGGGTGGGAGGTATCGGCCCCACTCGGCGCCGTGGACGTCGCAGCTGAAAAGGGGGTGATGTCACGACCGTGGGAAAGGACGCTTACTAAACGGATATGACCACAATAGTAAGTAGTAATGAGTCATGGACAGGAGAATCAGTCAGCGTAGCACAATCACATGCCGTCAAGGCATGAGTCAACACTAGGATAGTTGTAGTAGAGTTCGAGCTACATACGCTATTCGTCACGTAGATTCGGGAGGAGCTTCAAAGCTACCTCATATATGTATAAATAGTGGCCCGATGAGACCAAGATTCGCCATCTTGGTCTTCTTCAATTCACCACTCTTATCTGTCTCTTCACGCGTGCTTCGCTTGTCTCCTCCCGAGCAAGTCGTCTTCACCAATTATCAGATTACCTAGTGGCACGACTTGCCCTAGTGTATATTCAGATCACGTGCCCGTAAGCGCCGTGTATCCCGTGATCAGGTCACGTGACCTCAAAGAGATATTCCGCTAAGTCGTGAACGCCCTTTCGTGTCCAAGTCGGACTAACGCCAGTGGTGGCGTTACAGGAACGGCTCCATGGCTTCTTGACTAAAGGCAGGTTCACCTGCGACTTGGTATTCTTCCGTGGTTTGTAAAACATTGATCGTGGTTGCTCGCGTCTGCGGCTTCTTGGCTGTAATAACTAGGGACTTGGTGGATAGTGTGCAGGTCTTGGGGCATCTTGTGAAGGCGAGTTGTGGCGTGGCCCAGTTAACTTCTGGGTTGTGTGCTTTGAGCCAGTCTGTTCCTAGGATAATATCGTGGTCGCCTAGCGTGGTTACGTAGAGTTCAACACATTCGTCGTGGTATTCTCCATCGGAAGTCTTTATCCGGATTGTCTGGATCGTAGTATATCGAACTGATCCTTGTTTGTTCAATGTTCCATCCACATTTCGTACTGGAAGTGGGTTAACCAGGGTTCTGAGAGTTAGGTTATTCCTCTTGGCAAAGTCTTGATCTATGATGATTCCTTCTGCGCCGCTGTCTAGTAAAGCCCGTGCACTGATTTCTCGACCGGTTTTCTTTCCTACTAGAGTGATTCTGAGCGTAATTGAGGGTGATCGTCTATTCCGTATCGTATCACCGGGTACAGGCTCAGAATCTAACGTCTCTAGTAATGAGTATCCTTGGATAAAACTATGGTTGGCCACTCGTAAAGCCCTAACTGACAGTGCTTCAGTAGGGTAGTTCAAAAATCCTCTGGAAGGGGGGCTGATTGAGGGCGTGGAATCGTGATGTGTGCTGGGGGACTGTGATACATTGCCGCTATCTGGGCAGGGTGATCTTTGGGGGGATCTTCGTAGGATTCTTCTTGAGTTAGGGTCGCGCGTGCCCTAAAGTCTGACCACTGATTACTGGGTCTTCCATTCCCTTGTCCTTGTCGTTGGGAGCTATTCCTGGTCCAGCAGTCCTTGGCTTGGTGGTTCGGCTTTCCGCAATAAAAACAGAGCTTCTCCTTGAAGCGTCGATCTTTTTCTTCCTCGGTTATTCTGCCTGCTTGCTGAGGTCTTATACTCGTGGCTGTGGTGGCGTTGACGTGAGCGCCGTCTTCTTCGGCGTACATGGCCCTATTTCTTGGCCCTTGAAGTCTTTGTCCTGTGAATGCTGGGTTACTGTAGAGACGCCATACGCGGTCGAATTCTCTTGCTAGTTTGACCAATTTGTCTAGGGTTGTGGGCTGTGGTGATACACCAATAATCTTCTGGTGTAGAGCTGCAGGGAGTGCCTTTCTAAAGGCAAACATCTTGGTTTCTTCGTTTGCACCTGATCTGGACGCGTACGTGGACCATTCTTGGTACCAATCATTGAAGGGTCGATTTCCCATACGACAGGAGTACATGAGGTTGGTTGATTCTAACTTGGTGTGTGACGGAATGAAGTGTTTCTTGAACGCGTCTCTGAAATCGTTCCAGGTGCCAAAGTCTATGGGCGTGGCTGTGAGGGCTTTGGTCTGTTGATCTTGGGCCCAATCTCCTGCTGGGGTACCAATCTTGAAGTGCGTTAAGGCAGCCGATACGCGCTTGCCTTCGTTGGTGTACGTGGATTCATTGAGATAGTAGTAGTTTTCAACACTACTCCAAAAGGCTTCTGCCTTGTCTTGTTTGCCATTGAATGGTTCTGGTGGTGTTCCTAATAACTTGGTGCCTCCTCCTGAAGCCATGGTGCTTGTTACTGGGGGTGTCGGTGGTGGAGAAGGGGATTGACTCTTGGTACCAAAAAGCTTTGGTTGTCTTGGCGTGAACAGTGGGTAACTTGGTTGACTGGATGGTCCTGGGGTACTTGGGAGTGCGCCTGGTAGCTTTCCTGCTGATGGTGACTGGGGGGTGTGTGTTCCTGATAAACTAGCTAGTACTGAGGCGACGGTCTTGGTGGTTTTGTCTAGGAGGCCTGATACTTCTGCCTGTTCTGTCTCCGAATTCTCTTGGTCTGTACTTGGCGGTGGAGATAAGTCTGATCCTTCTTGGTCAGAGTCTGGGAAGACTACTCTTCTGTTATTCTTGTAGACCCAAAGTTCTCGTTTGGTCGACCAACGGACTTCCTTTCCGTTGTACTTGGCTGTGAGATTGTGGTGATCGTACGATCCTTTGTCAAATTTGCTATATCCTGGGTAAGCGTCTTCAAAATCGTCTTTGCTGACAGTGTCGTCTGTCCCAAAGAATTTCCACAGGAACTTCCCGTTTGGGCTCGTGAGTTCTTCTGTGTTCCAGATAACGTGGATTAGATTATCGTCAAGGGAGAAGAAGGGGTTCTTGAAGTAGACGGGGACTCTTGCTAGTTCTTCGGGGGTAAGGTTTCTAGTGTTTTGGTCTGGTTGATTGCTCATTCACTAGAGCGTCTCTGTAGTCTTGATACGGTCCAACCGTCTGAGTCCCAGGCGTAAAAGATTTTATACCCTGGTTGTAGTGTTATCCCGTGAGTTGCACTTGGTCGTTGGCTAGGTCGAATCCAACAGTATTCTTCGAATATCCCGTAATGCGATATTAAGACACTAGATCTCCACAAGAGTCCTTGGAACCCTACTGGGTCTGTGGTGATGTCGCGGATGTTGTTGACTGTGTGCTGGAGGTTTAGGGGAACTCCGTGTCTCTGGAATATGAGTTGACAGTGCTGCTTGAAGGTTTGTAATTCTCTGGGGTTTCTCGTGGGTAGTGTTCTTGATATGAAGGGTACTTCTGGGAGGTGGTAATACATGGGTTGGGTTGCTAGGAATTGTCCTTCTTCACTACTAGTGGAGGGTTGACGAACGACTGGGGGAAGCTCGTGATAACTTGGATACGTGGGGGTTGCTTGAACTGGGTTACTTGGACGTGTACTTGTTGCTTGATTTACTCTCCTAATGTCTCTATTAGGGATTACTGGAGGGTGTTCTTCTGGAGAGGGAATAGGCGTATCCCTTCTTATGAACTGGTTTCGTTGTCTTCAGCTTCTGTGACGTTGGGATACTTGTTGAGATGCCAGGGTGATAGCCCAATCGAGTGCGCTTTCTGCCAGGGTGATTTAAACAAGGAACCTTCTATATTCTTTCTCTAGAAGGTAGATAATCTTGGCCTGGAGCCCACAATACTACACTAGGTGGAGTAGGTGGGGTATCTGGTCTGTAACCACAAGTACAGACTTCTTTACTACACCAACAGACGCCGTTACTGATCCACTGGTTGGCAGGTTCTCCCCAACCGCTATCAGTATCTGTGAATGGTGTAGGGGGACTTGGACTTGGACTTGGTGGATTGCTTGATGGGAGAGGCTCGTCTCCGTTCTCTTGGATATCAAGGCGTGTGACGAAGTCGTGATCGTCAGGGGTGTCTGGGGGAAGGTGGAAGATCTGGGGGTTGACAATGTTGATGTCCGGGTTTTCAAGGGTTGTTTCCCAGTAGTTTCCCCACTTGAAGGTATATTCGCAACCTTCCGTGATAACCAGGTGTGGTCCGAGTTGGGTAGATTCTAGTCGAATCTCTTGGAAGGATATTTGGACTTGTTCGTAGTCCAATCGAAACCGTTTGAGGAAGTATTGTCTTTCTCCGTTTAGGAGTTTTTCTATGATGCACTGTCTTCTAGGGGCGATGTGGACAAACCAAAGATAGTCGTCTTTGTTCCACAAGAGGGTCGATTCGATGGGGGCGCCGTGGACTGTGAGTGTCTTGGATAAGTGCCAATACAGGAGTTGTTCTTGCGCGAGGTTGCTAAGCCTATCTAGCTTGCTGGTGACAAAGTCTTGAAACTCGACTAGGGTGAGTACTCTTCCAAACGGAAGTGTAGTGTCGAGGTCTCTAAGGAGAAGGGTACTGTCACTCCAAACTTCTACTGTGTTGGAGTGGGCGAGGTTAACGAGAGTACTGGAAGGATAGTAAAACTGGAGTTGTCTTTCTCTGTGGGTTTCAAAGAGTGCTTGAGAGCGATTAATTTGCTCTTGTTCCGAGATTTGAGTCGGACGAAAATGGGACACTAAACCCCTTTTATTTTTCTACCAATGACCAATCTGACTACAACTACTTACTTGTAAGGTAAATAGTTATAGTTCCTGTTGATCTAAGTGGGTAGAGATATACAGGAAGGGGTCAGTGGGGAGTCGAGGCGTGAAACAATAAGAAAGGAGGGAGGGGCTGGTCCTAACGGCGTCCTCAAAATGGTACCCTTGATCGATCACAAATATCCGGTCCTGCCAAAAGGCCAAGTACCCGTACGTGGAGATGATCCTACCGTCCAGGAAGTCTTGAAGCTCTAAGGTGACCAATGTCCCAACGTACGCCTGTCGGATTACTTGATTGAGGGGGGCAAATGCCCGACGGATGCCTTCTCGGAAATTGTACTTGATGGAACCGAGAGGGAGATCTTGGCTGGGAAGGTCGATGACGGCTTGAGAGCAGGCGTAAAGGGGGGGAATACCAAGAGCAAGGGCAAGGGGACGGTGACGGGGGTAGAGTTAGATATAATGCGGGGACTGGAAACGGAAGGGGGTGACACCGGGGAAGTTAGGGGGGTATGTGAGGAGGTGGTCGATGGAAGGGAGTTGTGTTAACGAGACCTGATAAAACTCCGAAATGGGTCTCCACTCTTCTCCCTGGGGTGTCTGGACGTTAATAAATTGGTGGGGGTGCGGGCCGGTGGTGATGTTGATACAAGACGGGGGGCGAACGATGGGCAGGGCAGGAGGGACGTTCTCCTGATTTTCGTGGGGGAGGTCTTGGTCGGGGGTGTCTATGCGGGGGACGCCTTCTGCTACGTGGTGGTAGTTGATGGGCGAGTCCGGAGTGACGGGGCGAGCAGGAAGGGATGAGGACCGGGGGCGAGGCGAGACAAGACGGACCGACGGAGATGGGAGGTCAGAGAGGGGCGACAAGGGCCCAAGCAAAGGGGACTGGAAAACTTGTACCGGGTCAGGGTACACAAGTTCGGGGGACGGGGAGCAAGTGACAAGGGGGGCGCCGGATCGAACGGCTACTTGGGTCCGGATGTCAAAGTCCGGGGACGTGGGGCGAGTGATGGGGGACGGGGCACCGGAGATGGGAGTGTAATCTTCGTCAAGTAGAATGTACTCGACGCCGGGGGAGGCCTCTGCGTAGGAGAGGGGGGTAGCAGGGCGAGGTGACGGGGGGCGACTGGGGACAGGGGATGAGGGTGCTGTAAAAGCAGCCGGGCCTTGGGGTTGAGCAACTTGCTCGACTTGGAGGGGAAGGGGGGTGTTTAGGCCCACCGGAGACAAGGGGAACGTGAGAGGAGAGGAGGGGGGAAGACGACGACGAGGGGGGCCGCTATACTGGGGCTCCCACGAGGTGTAGTAAGAACTGGAATCGCCGTCCCAGTGACCAAATTCGTCTCCGAAATCAGACACTATCAAGGAGCGTCCAGGTCAGATAAGGAGACTGTCCAAGTGTGATGAACACTCACTCAGAGTGTTCTTGCAAGACACTTGGCTGACGAGGAACGCGAGGAACGATGAAGAAGGCAGGAAAAACTTGGAAGAACTTGGCTAGAACGAGGATAACGAGGAGGTTGCGAATCCAAGCTATGGTGATAGCGAAGAAAGGCGCTAGGATGTTATCCAAGTGGGAGTCACAAGTGGACAGTCTGAGGGACTGTCCGTTCTATTGCTCTAGCTTATATACCTGGGTACATGGTCTGTGCGTACTTTAGGGGAGGCTTACTCCTTCCCACAGGTGCTGCGCAATGGAAGGTTCTGGAAGGGTTCTAAGTATATCAACCAATCAGAATAATCGTAGGTATCGTACGACTGCTCCGCAGTCGATTGCGCAAGATTGCGCCATAGTGGCGTGACTGCTCTGCAGTCCAATAGGATTAATCCAAAGAGTGGTACGACTTTCAGTCGTCAGGTGACTTGATAAACATAGGATAATCACGTGACCAGTCACGTGACCGTCGGAGTACGAATTTGGAACTCCGACTTCGGATTTCCCTTTTAGGAAATTGATTACATAAGACCGGGCCGGCGCAGACCAGTCTTAGACGCTCGAGTCACGACCCAAGTTTACAGGTTCGTGACAACTATTGGTGGCCACGCATGGCAGGCTTTATCAGCTCATACGTAGAAGGATGCGATCGATGCCAACGCTATCGCAAAGATCTGCACCCAAAAGCCATAATTCAGCTGCAGGAAGTACCTGAGGGACCATGGCAGATAGTCGGGATCGATCTAATCGGTCCACTGCCCATGTCACGTGGAAAGGACATGATCCTTAACATAGTGGATCATTACACAAAACAAATCCACCTATTTCCAGTGACGTCCCAAATCACGGCTGATGGGGTAGCATCCATCTACTTCGAGCAAGTCTTCCCCTTGCACGGGATCCCCAAGAAAATCATCAGTGACAGGGGACCCCAGTTTGCTGCAAGGAGCATGCGGGCATTGTACAAGTGACTAGGGATAGACGCAGGCCTTACTACTGCCTATCACCCTCAGGCTAATGGACAGGTAGAGCGCAAAAATCAAGAAGTAGAAGTCTACTTGCGCTTGTTCATTAGTAAGAGGCAGGATGATTGGGCAGACCTGCTCCCTACAGCGGAATTCGTGGTCAATAGTAGACTCAACTCAGCCACGGGGCACACCCCCTTCGAGCTACTATACGGTTACACACCGGACTTCACCATTCCCGCTGGTAGGCCCACCGGTATCCCAACGCTCAATAAGCGTCTACAACACCTAGTTTCCACAAGAAGGGATGCAGAGGCAGCTCTACGCCTAAGTAAAAGGCGAATGCAAACAGACGTTGAACAAAGACACAAACCATACGTCTTCAACGTCGGGGATAAAGTCTGGCTGCAAGCTAAGCAAATAAAGATACACCAGCAGTCGTCCAAACTGGGCCCAAAACAACTAGGCCCATTTGAAGTTACTGAAGTCAAAAGTGACGTCGACTACAAGCTTGCACTCCCCCCTGCATTACAGATCCATGATGTATTTCATGTAGACCGCCTCTCCCCTTACAAAGGAAACAAAGTTAATGGGCTTATGCCACCTCCACCTGAACCCATCACAGTCGAAGGGGAAGAAGATTACGAAGTTGACCACATAAGAGACTCCAAACTCTTTGGTCGTACTCTTAAATACCTAGTTCGCTGGAAGGGCTACGGTGAAGGTGAGGACACCTGGGAACCAGCTAAGAACCTAGCGCACGCCCCAGATAAAGTCAAGGAGTTCCACTCCTCCAACCCGGGCGCACCTAGAAAAATAGCGGCTCTCATCTACGCGTCCTTACCTTGGCAAGCATCTCATATGTACACAGAGGCCAACGCGGACGTCGACCCTTAAGAAGGGGGGTGATGTCATGGACGCGTACATTATTTTCCTATTTTTCTGTAATTTTATGGAATTATCTAAGGAAGATATAAAGGGCCAAAGTACGAGATATCGTTAGTCACATGCTGCCACCATGTGCACCTATAAGCACGTGACCCTGGGACAGTTGCACCCTTAACGGGACAACCTAATCCGGTCACACTCCATTTACGTACGGACTCTCATGATTGGTAGATAAGGAAGGAACATTCTAGATAGCTCTAGAACTCGCTTAGTAGTTTATGCTTACTCGCTGTATTAGGTTTTACTCAGCAAGATAAGGCATCGCGTCAGCGCTATGACAAGTGCATCAGTCAGCACAATAGATAGCGCTATTAATAGACACGACACGTCAGCTCCTGAGTCATGGAGTCTTACTGTACACTTAGTAATAGTGTTTAGACTCAGTTCAAGCTCAGCCACAGTAGCGTATATAAACTCCCCTGTAGCGTCCTGAGTGGAACCAACTTGTCCTCTTGGTTCTCCACTCAGGTGCGTATCCTCCTTGTACTCCTTACCCTCCAATCTGAACTTGTCCTCTTGGTTCTCCACTCAGCATACCACGGTGTGATCTCTGACGTTCTGAGCTTCCTGAATAAGGACTCTGAGTTGACCGTCCACTCCACCGTGACTGTGCGTCTAGCGCGTGATTTATCTCCACGTTCAGCTTGGGTGTGCTCATGTCACGATCGAGGGAACGGACGCTTACTATACGGATATGACCACGTTAGTAAGTCGTAATGTGTCATGGACTAGGGGATCAGTCAGCATGTAGTACAATCACATGCCGATGTGGCATGATTCATAAACTAGGATAGCGATAGTAGGGTTTGAGCTACTTTAGCTATTCGTCGTACGGATTGGAGAGGAGCTTTAAAGCTGCCTCGAATATGTATAAATAGTGGCCTAGGAAGACCAAGATTCGCCATCTTGGTCTTCTTCAATTCACCACTTTCATCTGTCTCTTCACGCGTGCTTCGCTTGTCTCCTCCCGAGCAAGTCGTCTTCATCGATTATCAGATTACCTAGTGGCACGACTTGCCCTAGTGAATACTCGGATCACGTGCCCGTAAGCGCCGTGTATCCCGTGATCAGGTCACGTGACCTCGAAGAGATATTCTGCTAAGTCGTGAACGCCCTTTCGTGTCCAAGTCGGACTAACGCCAGTGGTGGCGTTACATTAAGACCAAGATCCCTTCACCGTGGCGTTCACAACTCGAGACCAGTGGAGAAACTTTCAGACCTACTCCCTTGAACGACGGGGAGACCGTAACGTACCGATACAATTTCTAGGAGCGGCCCGTTGGAGAGAATACAGAGGAGAAACCGGGTACTTCGTTGACTTCGCATCGGGGCCAACCCGATACCGCCCCGTTGAGTTCAATTTCGATAACCTGTGCTGGGTCGAGATTACTTGGAACCCCATAGACAACCGATACGACGCAGTACGACCCGCAGGAAGAAACTACAACTGCGATATCGACGCGAGAAACCTACCCACACGTGAAGAGTGGGGGCGTATAGACGGACAACCCGAAGAAGAACCTAGCACATCAGAGCCAAGAACCCCCGCACCATCCGAAACTAGTGGAGACGAAGAGGAAACCGACAACGACGAGGAATCCGAAGTAGGAGAGATAATACAAACAGCTGAGTCCCTGCGTATCAACGAACCCGAAAACATCGAAGTCCACCCACCCGCAGATATGGCAACAACGACAGTTACTCAAGAGGACTCAGCCCTTGAAGAAGCCAGAAGAATCACTGAAGAAGCAGAATCTTACCTACGCCCCATCAACCCAACAACGGGACACCGCATGACCGCAGACGACGCAGCCATCTTCAGAGCTGTAGGCCCAGATGTCCCTGACCCACCACCAGGCGCGGGAGGACCCCCACCACCCAGAAGACGCGGAGGACCCTTCGGTCGAGGACCACCTGGAGGACTGCCGCACGGAGGAAGGCAACCTCAATTTGGAGGAGGAGGCGGGGGAGACCCCTTCGGTGGAGGACCGCCGCCCCCACCACCGCCAGCAGCAGGACCAGCACCAGGAGCACCACACGGATCAGACAAATTAGTGGGGGAAACCCCGACCATATTCGACGGAAATCGAGATGAGTACGAATCGTTCCTCACACAGTGGCACATATACTGGGGACAGAATTCGGAAGCGCCAATCATGACCAATGTCTACTGGCGATGCCTGTTGTTCTTAGGCTTCATCAAAGGCCCGCGAGTATCCAATTGGACGCTCAGATTTCTCCAGTGGCTCAACAACGAGCTACATCAAGGACGCAGCCGATACGACCCATTCCTATGGGACACCTTGACTGCAGGATTTTCCGACCGCTTCTCAAACGTACTCGAACAGGAGCAAGCGCAAGCCACCCTGGCCAAAGGATTTAAGATGGTCGGCGATGACATTGACTCGTACATCACCAATTTCGAACAGCTGGCACGGAAGGCTGACTATCGCCTCAACGACCGCCAAACGCTGGACCGATTCACGGCGGGTCTCCCGAGAGCCCTGTTCACCAAAATCTACGAGCTGGATGACCCGCAAACCTTCAACGAATGGAAGGAAGTGGCACTGCGCAGGCAAAAGCAATACATCCACCTACGTGCTCGCCTAGGGCTCGCCACCACGCCCCGCAATGCCCCAACACCACGACCACAGCAAAACCGTGGATACGCCCCGCAATGGGCGCCACCTAGGTTCCCACCGCCACGATACGACCCAAACGCCATGGACACGTCGGCGGACTGAACCCGCGCACGCCTTGCAGAAGTAGGAGATCCGAATCATGGAAACCCACGGCCACCGTTTCCCCCAAGGAACGGACAAAACCGAGGAGGCGGGCAGCGCCGAGATATGCGGGAAGTCATCTGCTATAATTGCAATAACCCGGGTCACTTCTCACGAGATTGTACACGCCCCAGAAAGCCTAGGCAACCGTTCCAACCACGCGCGAGCACAAGTCGAAGCATGGACACCGACTACTACAGTCAAGAACCGACAACGGTGCGTCGTGCGGAGGCTACACCAGAGGAACAAGCCAAAGGGTGGATGGAGACGCTTAGAGGGGCCAGTGACGAGGTGAAAGACCTCGTATTCAAAGATCTCTGGACCCAAGAGGGTTTTCAGGACGCCTGAACCCATCGGCCTGGGTGAGGGCAGTCAACTGTAATTCTGTAATCATGACTCGCTACCGTTCGCTCCGAATTCCAGTATCGATTTGTACAAATTACTCTATGGCCGACATCAAGGGGCTCGTCGACTCCGGAGCCACCGACAACTTTATAAGACCCGCGTTCGCTAAACGCATGGGCCTCGGGCTACAAGCCCTCGAAAAACCAAAGAAAATCTGGAACATCGATAACACAGAAAACAAAGCTGGGTCAATTACACACTTTATTGATCTAGATGTCCAAACCAATAACGTCTCTAAGACCATGAGATTCCTCGTCACCGACATAGGAAACGAGGATCTCGTTCTCGGATATCCCTGGCTAGCAACCTACGAACCAACTATCAGCTGGGCGCACGCCACCATCCACGAAGGAGCCCTCCCAGTAGTGCTTCGATCAATCAACCCCACAGAAATGCAAACCACCATCGCCGGTGCAATGACTCAAGAAGAAGCCGAAGACATCATCCAAAAGCTCGAGGAAGAATGCCAGATACGTACCACAGCTACCGAACTGGCCATCGCAGCTAACCAGAACGCCGTCGTGGAAGCCCTCCCAGAACCATATCAACGCTTTACGAAAATCTTCAGCGAAGAAGCCTCCCACCGATTTCCACCATCACGACCTTGGGACCATGCAATTGACTTCAAACCGGGCACACCCCCCAGTATCGACTGTAAAGTATACCCAATGTCACAAGACGAGGACGGACAATTGCGCGAATGGCTAGACGAACAACTCAAGCTAGGATACATCAGACCCTCAAAATCACCCTACGCCTCGTCATTCTTCTTCATCAAGAAAAAAGACGGAAAGCTGAGACCAGTACAAGACTACCGGCGAATCAACGCCTGCACGGTGCACAACCAATACCCACTACCTCTCATGTCGGAACTCATCAACGACCTCGGAAATGGGCACATATTCACCAAACTCGACGTCCGCTGGGGGTACAACAACATACGAATCAAAGAGGGCGATGAACACAAAGCCGCGTTCAAAACGAAATACGGATTATTCGAACCCCTCGTCATGTACTTCGGACTTACAAACTCACCGGCAACGTTCCAAAACATGATGAACGACATTCTGGGCGATACAATCCGTATCTTCGCAGCAATGGGTACAATCATCCGCGTCTACATGGACGACATCGGCATCGCGACCCTTGAACATGCGGGACTCCAAGCACACATAGATGCAGTATGCGCCGTACTCCAAGTCGCGATGGACCACGATCTCTACTTCAAACCATCCAAGTGTACCTTCCACCAACTGCGAATGGATTACCTGGGGGTAATTCTTGAAAAGGGGGTGACCCGCATGGACCCCGTAAAAATTGCTGGTATACGCGATTGGCCCACACCCACGAAGGTACGAGACGTACGCTCCTTCTTGGGCTTCTGCAATTTTTACCGCCTCTTCATTCGCGGTTTCGCCACATATGCACGAGCCCTCAACAAACTTACACGCAAAGACGCAGAGTGGACATGGGGCAAAGACGAAGAAACGGCTTTCCAAACTCTCAAACGCCTAGTCACAAGCGAACCGGTGCTCGCACATCCCACACTGACAGACCAATTCGAACTCGAAGTAGACGCATCCGGGTACGCGGTAGGCGCAGTACTCCTACAGAAGAAGCAAGACGGGAAAAGGCACCCCCTTGGCTACTTCTCGGCCACCCTAAACGAAGCGGAACGCAACTACGACATCTATGACTTGGAACTCCTGGCGATCGTCAAAGCACTACGACACTGGAGACCGTTCCTGGCAGGCTCACCACACAAAATTAAAATCTTCTCCGACCACCTTAACCTCACACACTGGAAGACACCGCAGAAGATAAGTCGCCGAATAGCCCGAGAAGTCCTAGAGCTCATGGAATACGATTTCGAGATCCACCACATCAAGGGGACCAACAACGGACG
The DNA here is from genome assembly GCA_021524915.1 of Lactarius akahatsu. NCBI lineage: Eukaryota > Fungi > Basidiomycota > Agaricomycetes > Russulales > Russulaceae > Lactarius > Lactarius akahatsu. The sequence continues at coordinate 57,448 of JAKELL010000150.1, read as the reverse complement.
CGCAGACGCCCTATCACGAAGACCCGACTACGACCGAGGGGAAAGGGACAACGAAGGAGTCGTCGTCTTACCTGAGAAGGTATTCGTACGAACCGTCACCACACAATCACCGGAAGACCACGCACAAGATGAAGACATTCTACGACCCTGGGTAGACCCACACAAGCTCAAGAAAGTCGACGGGACCTGGTACCACCAAGGCGCAAGAGTAGTCACCGGAGGACCGGAAGAAATCCGCACCATCATCGCAAACCACCACGATCCCCCAGTGTACGGCCACCCAGGAATCAAACGAACGGCGAGAATCATCGAGCGAAGCCACTGGTGGCCGAATATGCTGAAACAAATAACGGAGTACGTTCAAGGCTGCGCGGAATGTCAACGCCACAAGGTTAACAACCGCCCGACGCGAGCTCCACTAGTGCCCATCACGCCGACACCCGACGCTAAGCCATTCGAAGTCATTGCTCTCGACTTCATTACTAAATTGCCGGAGTCACAGGGATATGATTCGATCCTTACCGTAACCGACCACGATTGCACCAAAGCGTCAGTGTTCATCCCCTGCAACGAGGAAATATCCGCGGAAGAAACCGCTGCCCTGTACGTCACTCATGTGTTTCGGAGATTTGGATTACCGGCAAAGATTATCAGCGACCGAGACCCGAGATTTGCATCAAAGTTCACACGCGAATTGTGCCGAATCCTCGGCATCTACCAAAACATCTCCACGGCGTATCACCCCCGAACAGATGGACAATCGGAAAGAACCAATCAATGGCTGGAGCAATATCTACGGTTCTGGACTAATGAGCGTCAAGATAATTGGGCGCGATTCCTACCAATGGCGGAATTCGCGCATAACAATTGGCCGCACGAGGCAACAAGGAAGTCCCCTTTCTCACTCATGATGGGATACGACCCGCGCGCTGATTGGATCGACAAGCCATCCCCAATCCCACAAGTGCTCACGCGACTCCAGCAATTCCGAGAAGCGAGGAAAGAGGCTCAGAACCTTATCAGAAAGGCACAATCACTGTGGGTCAAACATCGGAACACACCCAAGTACCAAGTGGGAGACCAAGTATGGCTAGAAGGACGACATCTGCGAACCAATCAACCAACCGCCAAACTAGCGGCACGACGGCATGGCCCATTCAAAATCACACGAGTCCTATCACCGGTCAACTACCAACTGGAACTTCCCACGCAGTGGAGTATTCACCCCGTATTTCACATTGATTTACTCACGCCCTATCGCGAGACGCCCCTACATGGGGAAAACTTCCAACGCCCACCACCGGATCTAGTGGATGGGGAAGAGGAGTACGAGGTGGAGCGCATTCTAGACTCTAGGAGATTCGGCCGGAGCAAGAAATTGCAATACCTCGTAAAATGGAAGGGATACCCCGACTCGGAGAACCAGTGGGTCAACAAGGATGACGTATTTGCCGGTGAAGCCATAGCGGAGTACGAGCGGAGTTCAACGGCAGCCAGAATGCATATAAACAGAACATATGACGCTAAGTCGCACCCATCTCCTCACACTGGATTCCTCATTCACTCAGAAATGTCTCTTCCCACTGCCTCCACTTCCTCCTCTCTCACTGCCCGTCTTGTCGATAGCCTCACCCACGAAGAACTCAGAGCGGCCCTCAACAACGTGCAATCCATCATCGACGTCGAAGATCCAGACCAACCCGCCACGTACTGGCTCCTCAACCCCAACGGCGACCACCTCAACACCGCACCATACACCGAGGCCGAAGTTACTCGGCTTCGTACAGCTGTCGGACTCTTTGCGAGTCCCCCACTTCGACCTCTCCCCGTCCGGGTCGAGCCCAAGCAGGAACAAGACACGCGCGACACTCCGGTGGCAGGAGTGGATGGGGAAGCGGGACTGGAAGGACGCAGCGGACAGCTGGAAGAGGCGTCAACTGGCGACAGCGGCAGCCAGGAGAGCCATCGTGTACCACCGACGCCGATTACACACCGAGACGCTGAAAGGGCCGTCTACGAGGCAGTAGAAGGGACGCTCAGGGAATGGTATCCAGCTGAGCAACCTTATCTTATCACGGCTACCGACTCTGACGACCCCCGCGAAACCCCATACGCCTGCGACTCGACGGGCCGCCCGATATACCGCGGCGGAGTGGTGGTCGACACCGAGGACTCCACCGCGCCGGCGGTACGCCTCCGATACCTAGGGGGGACAGCGCGCACCGCGCCCCACGGATACAAACACAATCGGGGGGACGACTTCGTCCACTACCCCATCACCAACGCACAAGGGGTGACGCGCCAAGCCACCTTCATTCAAGTCATCGCCGGACCTGACCCCATCGTCCTGGGGCTCGTGGACGACAGCGACAAAGTCTATAGTCGCCCCCTCTACGCCGAACCCCAAGTCAGGGAAGTCGGCAAGCCTCACTACGCCCCCGAAGACCTATATGCCCTCGTGGGGGGGCACAGCAACCAGCATCGCACCGACCGCGCCATCAACGAGCTAAGGGATGTGGGGTTGAAGGTGGAGGTGACTCGTTTCCGAGCCTACAGGCACGAGGCGGAAAGGATGGAGCAACGCCTCCACGCCCTTGCCCAGGCGCTCGGTGGGGTGCAGTCGGAGTTGGCCCGGTGCAAGTTCAGACTAGAGATGGCGAATGTATTAGATAGGATCACGGAGAGGCAGGAAGCGTGGGTTGGAGGAATCGGCCCCACTCGGCGCCGTGGTCGTCGCGGCTGAAAAGGGGGTGATGTCACGATCGAGGGAACGGACGCTTACTATGTTGAAGCGCAGAACTAACAAGCGGAGATTTAGTAGCGGAAAGCTAGTAGAGACAAGTTAACTTCAGAGGGGAAGTAAACTCTATTACAACTGCATACCTAGTAGAGACAAGTTACTATAAAGGAACGTCTTATGAGTAAAGGTATTTGAGAGAAGTAATAATAAAGGCACTTACACTTCAGAGGGGAAGTAAACTCTGAAGTGTAGAGGCGAAAACAGCAGTCCTTATATACAGGACGCTTAGCTAAGAATGGTCTGTGCGCACAGGTGATCCAAACACAATACAGGTGGTCTGTGCGCCAGAGGGAGAAATGCCATTGGAGGGCAGAGAACAATAGCTGCCTAAAGCAGACAATACCGGTATCTTAACAATGAAGAACAATAGGAGTCTACACGTGACTCTAACAATAAAGATAAACAAAAGCGGTCCGTAGGAGTCCGGCCAAGTCCAAATCAGTCCATAAGGGACAGATACCGTATTTAGTATATGGGATGACTCAATCATATCCCACGAGACATGTGACTTGAATCAGTCGCGTCTCAACATCCCTCCATGATAGAGGCAGTCCATGTTGTATATAGGTGTTTGTATAGAACCTAGAGTCGTACAGAAGTTCGGGATTGAGGTTGAGATCTTTGTGCAGATAATGTTCAATCCGAAGCGGTTTCTACACCCACTTCATGATAGTCCTATGATAGAGGACTACTTTTTGAGGGGTGAGATTCTGTACTGAGTTGGAACAAGGTCCAACTCCTTCAGGGTTCTAAGAAGGGTTTTTCATAGCTCTCATGGATCAGAGAACATGATGTGTTTGTACAAGATTACAGAACAATGTGACGTCCTTGTTGATAAACCAAGGATCGACGACCATTGACTGTGTACAGGTTTTTCTTTTAACCCTTCTTACACCATTCCTAGATCAGTGACCATTTTGTCAAAGGGTTCTTTGGGCAGTGACTTAGTGAGTCCATCTGCAACCATTTCCCCTGTAGGAGTACGAATCAGGTCTATGACCTTGTTTTCTACGTACTCCCTGACTACATGGTGTTTGATCAGGATATGTTTGGACCGCCTTCCAGTGACAGGGTTTAATGCTAAGTCTACAGCACCCTTGTTGTCACAGTGTAGGGGAATGGGGGAGGCGACCTCATACCCTAGTTCCCCTAGGAAGGTAGTGTACCACTGAGCTTGGTTAGAGGCCTCAGCGAGGCTCATGTACTCTGCTTCTGTGGTAGACTGTGCTATGGTCTTCTGCTTTCTGGTGCACCATGAAATGGCTCCATTGGCAAGCAAGAAGACGTAGCCTGAGGTGGAGTGCTTCTCTTCCTGATCTCCCCAGGAAGAGTCACAATAGCCATGAAGGCCAGCTCCATCAGCGTCAGTCCCTCCAGCATAGCGTATCCTGTAGTCCTTTGTTGTGTTTAGGTAGGCTAGGACATACTTGGATAGGCGTAAATGCTGGGGTGAGGGATTGGAAGCGAATTGGCTAAGGCGCGCAACAGCGAAGGATATATCGGGTCTGCTTCCTATCTGCGCATACAGCAGAGACCCAATTATCTGTTGATACTTCTTAACTTCAGAAGTAGAGGCCTGATCTTCAAATTTGATCAAGTGTGCCTCAGCGCCAGAGGGAAGAGGGGTATATACTGGGTTGGAATCTGACATTCCAAAGCGCTCAATCACATCGCGGATGTAATCTGATTGGTTGATTTCCATGGTGCGATTTGCACGATCTCTGGTGATGTTAACACCAAGATATGATTGGATTTCACCAAGATCAGTCATCTCATATCGGTCTGATAGAGAGACTTTCAGATCATTGATCTTTGACAGAGAGCTCCCGAGTATAGTGATGTCATCTACATATAAGATCACAAATAATGTGTCACCCCCCTCTTGAAGATGATACACATATACTCCTGCATCAGAGTACGTCCGCGTGAAGCCTAGGTCACAAAGGACCCCATGGAATTGCACGTTCCATGCGCGGGAAGCTTGTTTCAGGCCATAAAGGGCCTTCTGTAACCGGCACACAAGGTGCTCTGAGCCAGCTGTGACGAAACCGACAGGTTGCTCCATATAAATTTCTTCCTCCAGTTCCCCATGAAGGAATGCCGATTTGACATCCATCTGGTGAATATGCCAGTCTTCAAGCGTAGCCAGCGCAAGAAGGAGTCGTAAAGACTCGAAGCGGGCAACTGGGGAGAAAGTTTCGTCAAAGTCCACCCCCTCTAGTTGGGTGAACCCTTTTGCCACTAGCCTAGCACGAAAGCGTCCATCTGCTTTCTTTTTAAACACCCACTTGCATTTAACCACCTTCCTTCCAGCAGGGAGGGGTTCTAATCTCCAGACATCAAGTTTGTCGAGAGCATCCAGTTCATACTGGCATGCTTCAAGCCAATCGACAGCTTGGTCAGACTCCATGGCCTGCTTAAAGGTCTGAGGGTCCCTATAGCCAGGTACCTCTGCCGTATTGAGTAGGTCCATCATTCCCAGCCTACTGCTTCCTTGCACGAATTCATCGTCCTCTTGGAGATAGCGAGGATTCGTGAATCGTACCCTAGTGCTCCGCCTTGGTCTATTAGGCGAAACCGGCTGGGTGTTCCTGGGAGATCTGGGAGTAGATCTGGGAGGAGACACTTCCCTATTGAAATTAGGGGCCGGAATGGGAGCAACTACTGCAGCACGCCTTGTAGAGCGAGTGCGAGGGCGAGTGGGCGCAGTATTGGTAGGAGGAGGGGCTTGGGAAGGGGGAGTGTGATATATTGTCTGATCTGCCGCAGCAGGTGAGGTGTTGGGGGGTGTGCTAGGCTGTTGTTGAGGTTCTGCGGGCACCTGAATGGGTGGGAGTACAAAGACTGGTGTAGGTTCCGCAGGGGCAACAGCTGGTGTAGGCGGGCTAGGCACTACAAAGAAGATCTCACCGCCGGCAGCGCCTCTTTCGAGTTCACCAGACACGGGAGGGGAAGGAATTTGAGAGTGACGAGCCAGATCACTCAGGGATGGGAAGGTGCTTTCGTCAAATGTAACATCTCGTGAAGAGACGAAGCACCGGCTATGTCTATCCCAGAGTTTGTAACCCTTTGATAAGGGTTCATAGCCCACAAACACGGCTTCCTTTGCTTTAGGATCTAATTTGCGCCGGTTGTGTTCGGGTACATGATAGTAGGCTTTGCAGCCAAATACTCTAAAGTAAGAGACATCTGGGACTGTACCATCCCAGAGCTCCAGCGGAGTTTTCCACTGATTAGAACGAGTGGGAGTGCGATTGTAGATTTGCACAGCAGTCTGGACTGCTTGTTCCCAAAAGCCAAGGCTAAGGCCTGCATGATGAAGCATGCTAGTGCCTTTTTCCATAACCGTACGGTTAAAACGCTCGGCTCTCCCATTCTGTTGTGGAGAATGAGGCATTGTAAGAGTATGCTCAATTCCAGCTTCCAGGAGTATGCGCTTTAAGTCATTATTGACGTATTCACCACCACGATCCGAGTGTAAGGTTTTGATGGGCTTATTTAGTTGTTTTTCAGCCCATGCCTTGTAGTGTATGAAGGCGTCCTTAAACTGGTCTTTTGATTTCATGAAGACGACAACTGCTGCTTTGGAGTAGTCGTCTATGAAGGTGGCGAAGTACTTGTTTCCTTGTATTGATTGGCTCTGCATGGGGCCAACAAGGTCACTGTGAATGACTTCAAGGGGTTTTTGTGCGCGTTTTGTGGGAGGGGGGAATGGAAGACGTGTAGATTTGCCGGTTTCACACCCATGGCAGAGTGTACCGTCTTCAGGTGAATTGTTTATGTTGAGTCCTTTTACCGACTCTTGAGCATATCTCTTTAGCGCGTCTTTGGACATATGTCCCATGCGCTGATGCCAGACATCAAGGCTGGCAGATGCAGGTGCCCGGACTGTATTTATGTGATGTCCGTCGAGCCAATATAGGCCTGTAGCCTTGTGTCCTTCCGCAATGGTCTCCTCATTGAATCTTATAGAGAAAGATGTAGCGTCAAAGCTGATGATTGCACCTTTGTCTGTTAGGGCAGGTGCGGATAGTATGCGCGAGTGCGTGTTGGGGAGGTGCAGCACATTAGATATTTTGAGGTCATAACCTCGGTTGGTTCGGATTGTGACCGTACCAGTGCCAACGCTTTTGAGTAGAGAGTTGTCACCAAGAAGCACTTCTACTCCTTCGTGGGGTGTATAGGAGTCGTAGTCTTCAAGGTGTGGTGTAAAGTGTGCTGATGCTCCACTATCCATCATCCATCTTGTCGCTTTCTGAGTGTTTTTGGCACTCATCATGTAAAGGGAGACCTGAGGTACCTCATGTACCTCTTCTATTTTGCCAGAGCCGTTAACTATCGTAAATAATCGACTCTTTGGTACAGGTATGCTATTGGCCGCAGCAAACCTATTTCCCGGAAGTGAGTCCGGGGCCTCAGTCATAGTGTTCTGGGCGGCTTTCCCTCGTTGCCCAGCCCTGCCTTTCTTGGCGTTCTCCTGGTCCCGTTTGAGTTTATAGCAGTCTGGCTTTTTATGGCCAGGCTTTTTGCAGTAATGGCAGATTATGTCCGGAGACACAGAGCTGCCCGATGCCTGCGACGCATGATCGTGCGGAGGCGAATGTTTCTTGACGGGGGCTATCTTGTTATAAGATGCCGGGGGACCAGCGATACGGGATTCCTCATTAATGAACCTGTTAATTAGGTCCTGAGGTTGTAGGTTGGCAGGGGGGCCAGAAGCGAGGATGGTGCCTGCTATGGTACTGTAGGAGGGGGGTAGCGCGTCTAAAAGTATGAAGGACATTTGCATGTCCGAGACGGGCATCCCTTGCTCCACAAGGGTGTTCCTCGCGTCCAGCATTTTCTGGAGTTGAGGTTGGAAGGGGCTACCTTCCTGAAGCTTGGTGTTGGCCAAGCCCACCCAAAGGTTGAACGTGGCCATAGAGCCAACCTGGCCATAGAGGTGATCGAGGTGCATGAACTTGTCATGGACGCTTGGGAACAGCGCCTCTGATACGATGCCGGAGAGAACCTCCGCGGTGACTGAGAGATACAGGAGGCCTGTAATGACCTCCTCCTGCTTTTCCCATAGGGCCAAAATGGCCAGTCCTTCGTCTGTGGGCCCAACTGGGGCGCCCACGACTCCTGCAGCTGGAGTGGGATGTTGGGGGACATGGGCTGGATTGGAGTGGGTGAGATGCCTTCTCACTCCGTTCATCAGCATGAGCGACGTGAAGGTCGCTCCCCATGTCTGCCAGTTTGTCCCATCCAATTTTGAAAGGACGAGGGTAGGGGGGAAAGAGAGGTGGAATGAGGGCGAAGCCATTTGAGATGTTTATAAAATCTGGTTCCGAGGAGCAGTCAGAACCAGCCCAGATCTTGTTTAAGGAAGGTAGAGGTCCAGCCATAAGAGCGCTATAACTCCATAACACATGAAGTGTCATGCCTCAAGTTTGTGCGACTTGGAGTGTACTATAGTAGTGGATTCAATTTTATGATGGCTGCCTTATACTGTGATCTTCTGAGACCCTAAGAGGGCGAGTGGTCATATCATACAGCTTTATCAGGGTCTAGCAAGAAGGGCTCATAGAAGCATTGTCCGGCGAAGGACGCTTCAAGGCCATCTCTAACCTTTAGGGCCAAGTAGACTGGGGCGACTAAGATGCACAGTAAAGGGTAGTACCCTAGAGAGGAGCCAACAGCGAATTCCAGAGACAATGATAGGGATCAACTCCCGTAACAATTGTGACTGTCGTCTGTGGAGTCTCTAGAACAGACCATTAAGGGTCTTGGTACTAAGTAACTAGACTAGTGATACATGCCATGCAGCGAATCCTGCACAAAGGGAGCGAATGCTTCTCCTGGCAGAGGTCTAGTCATAGCTACTATGTAAATACCATTATAGTATAGTAGCGTTTCCTAGTTGTGTCAGAGGGAAGGACTTCTGGGTTTGACTATTAACCAGGCCTTCACACCCCTTAAAGTGACCCAGGTATTAACTGTTGAGCCGTAATACTTACTATAAGGCTCATTACGTAGGAATGACAGTACGATTAGTTATGCTATACACGTAATTCGGAGTATTTAGTCATACGATATACGTACAGAATCCCCTTAAGGGATTATTCCGAGTCCACCGGTGATTAGACATTAGGCGACACTGAAAACGCGATATTGTGGACGCCTCTACTCATCACTTTTCCCCAAACGGACATGGGTGGACCATAGAGTATATAAATCCTACTATAGGAGCGAGTACCTATACACATCTCTCTCCACCCCACTCTGAGCTTCCTCTGCTTCACTCTAAGCCTCGTCTAAGCTCTCTATTCAGGTAAGGGTCTACCTGTACACTGCGTGCATTGCTGCGCAACAGGTTATGGGCCCTGCCATAAGTCGCTTTGCGCCTTCATTGGCTGCAACGACGGCGGGTTACCTTTAGTACCTGCAGTGGGGTTGTCGCCTTCATTGGCAGACATTAGTCTCCTCCACTATGGGGAGACTATGACAGTATGTCGCCTTTAATGGCAGACATTAGTCTCCTTATAAGGGGAGACTATGCCGGTTTATTTTTCTGTTATTAGTCGCATACGGTGCTGACTACTCTCTACACAGAAACCTATTATCAAACATGTCGACTCTTACTACTCTTGTCCCCGTCCTTGACGGCAACAACTATCAAATTTGGGCTAAGCAAATGGAGGCTTTCTTGAAGTCTTCTGCGCTGTGGGATGTAGTGTCTGGGAGGCGTGGTGCCCCCAGCGCTGTAGATGAAGACAAGCCCACTGAAAAGGAGCTTGAAGCGTACAACGCTTGGGCTACTGATGATGATCGTGCCCTTGGCTCGATCGTGCTGCGCCTTTCACCGGCTATTCAACGCCAGGTTGAAAAATATGCGACTTCTCGCTTGGTTTGGGATCATCTCAAGTCCCAGTATGGGGGCGTTAGTGCTGCTAACGTCTACCAGGACTTCAAGCGTGCCATGACATTCCGTCTGGACTACGCCAAGCATCCTGGCCCCCAGATCGATGAGCTTGCAACGATTTACGACCACCTTTCTGCCAACTCTGCCAAAGTACCCGACGGCCTTCAGGCCATGATGCTTCTTTCGAAGCTACCTGCCAAATGGGAGTCATCCCTTGTCCCTATCCTCATGTCGGGCACTACGGCAAAGAAGCTTACTTTGACCGACATCCGTACTGCAGCGGTCAATCAGTGGGAAATCGAGCGTACAAAAGGCCAGTCCTCTAACAAGGAATCGGCCAACAAGTTGTCGGCGGTCAAGCGCAAGCGTAACGACCCCGACTTCCAGCAGCAGCAGCAAGGCTCTTCGGGCCAGCAGAACAAGAAGCGCGGTAATCAACAACAGCAGCAGCAGCAGCCCCAGCAGCAGGGAGGGAACCATCGCCAGCGTAGTAAACGCGCCGGCAAGAAGTTCAAGAAGCAACATACGCAAGGGCATACGCACATTGCCGATGTTGCAGCGCTCCCAGCGCCAACCTCAACGACTATTGCGCATATCTCGCCTTCTGGGCTCGAGCAGCGCATTTCCTCCGCCCCTCCTGCGAAGAAGCGTGTTCCAGGACACTATAAGACCTTCAATAAGGCTCTGGACGTCACCCAGGCCTTAGAAACCCCTGGAACTGTACAGACAGTAAAGACGCTTGAGCAACGTCTCGGAAAAATGGTCGCGGACTCCCCGTGGACCAAGAACCCGAATACCTTCGCAGAGGATTGGGAAATGTCAGATGAGGATGAGGACCTCCCTACAGGCTGCAGTGCGCCCATTAATTCGCCCTCAGACACTCCTAAACTAACCTTGACCCCTTTAGTCTCGCCTGCTGAACAAGAGGCGCGTAAAGACAAGGGCAAGGAGCCCATTCGCACCGTTGAACCTATCGAAGAATGCCCAGATAGTCCTACTGCGGTTGAAATAACCAAAATGTGGGAAGGCTTTCATAAGAAGGCGGCAGTACGTGCCCCCTCCCCAGATATTTCTCTGGATTGGGGAAGCGAAGCGGACGATGATGACAACGTCTACAACGACTTCACTGATACAGTCGGACAAGATGACTTTACTCCCTATGAGGACGGGTTAGTAACTTTCCCTCCCCAAATAAGCGAATCTGACCACCCTACAGTGCTACTGGAGACGGCGCCGACTGGCGCTTCTAGAAATAATAGTTACAGTGCACTTGTAAATAAATTCGTAAATAGCGCTAATCTATGCGCTCATGGTCTTGATTTCGCTTTATGCTCGAAATGTAAGGGAAAGAAAAGTCAAACAGAGCGAGAACCTACTTGGTTACTTGACTCTGGTGCGTCGGCACACTTTACAAACAATAAACTGGACTTTATAAGTTATACCCCCCTTTCACAAAAGCCTATGGTAAAGACGGCAGCCCATCCTCTTTATATACAAGGCAAAGGCTCAGTCTTACTAAAGCATTCTGTGGAACACAATGGCATTAAAACAGAGCGTATTACACGCATATATCCTGTCTTTCATATACCACAGATGACAACTAAGCTATTGTCAATGGGGGAGTTTCTTCAACAGGGATTGCGCGTTCATGGGGATTCGCAGCATATATCTCTATTCTATAAGGGCAGTACGACGCCCATATTACAAACAAAACCCCTAGCAGATGGTCAGACACTTTACTGGCTTGATGCCGAAGTCACACAAGTAAAAAATGTACATGAAGCCCATAGTACAATCTATACTGCTGACTACGACATTTGGCATAGACGTCTAGGACACCCTTCGAAGGAAGTACTACGTCGTGCCAAGGATCACACTAAGGGATTCCCTAAGGACCTTAAATATCCTTCTGAGACACCCATATGTCCTGGTTGCGCTCAAGGGAAAATGCCTGCTTCAATGCATAAACCCTCTGAGACGCGTGCTAAGAAGCCTTTTGAAAAGATTCATTCCGATCTTAAGAGCTTCCCAGTTGACTCGTACCACAAATATAAATACTTCATTAGTTTCTTTGACGACTTTTCCTCCTATGCGTGGGTCGTGCTATTACGCACCAAAGCACAGGCCATCAATGCGTTAAGGCAGTTTATTGCCATGGTCAAAAATCAGCATAACGCTACCATTAAACAGTGGATGTCTGACGCTGGAGGAGAATACAAGTCTGATGAGTTTACTAAGGTACTGAAAGATATGGGCATTACTATCCTACAAAGTGCACCGCATACTCCCCAACAAAATGGTCGTGCTGAACGCTTTATGCGTACTTGTATGGATAAGGCTCAGGCTATGCGCCTTGAAGCCTGTCTCCCTCAATCCTGGTGGGAATTTGCGGTCCTACATGCAGTACATTGCTATAATAGGACTCCAATAAGTCGCCTTAATTGGCAGACACCCTATATGAGCTTGCATGGTGAAGCACCTAGTCTTTCACACTTACGAGTGTTTGGATGTGGCGCATATGTGCACATACCAGAAGATCGCAGATTGAACAAACTTGACCCTAAAAGCGAACAAATGATCTATATTGGTCATACTGAGGGCATAAAAGCATATAGATTCATGCGGATCAAAAACAACACAGTGTTCACCAGCACTACTGCATTATTTGATGAGACCGTATACCCTAAGTGCGAAACACAAAGGGTGCGGGGTACAACCCGCATAAATGAGCCAGTAGAGAATCAACCTCCTATGGAGGATGAACCATCACCTACACAGCCCATTCCAAGTGGTTTTGACGATGATATGCCTACTCATCGTCCCCCTAAACAGAGGCAAAATAGGGAGGATGCGCCAGACCGCGACGGCGGATCTGTGGAACCAGAGGAACCAGAAGCGCAACAGCCTCCGCCTCCTGTGCCAGAACCAGCACTACCACGACGGTCTGCGCGCTTGAGGAAAGTACCTACTCGTCCTGGCAACGTCTATGGGGAAGACAGGCACCCCACAAACATAACTAAAGACGTTGAACGGAGTAGCAAGTGGAAAGAAATGGTTGGAAGACAGCCTGGTCGCTCCAGAGCTGATAGTACGCCAGGGCAAAGGCAGATTCCAGGAGGATTTCCTGAGACAAACCCTGACCCTCCACCTGCTGAGAGTGAAGCTCCGCCAGAACCCTCAGAGGATGAAGTAGATGATTTATTGTCACGCCTTGCTCAGGAAGGGGGAGTAAAATTCCTAGATCATCTGCTTGCCAAGGCAGTTCCATCTAATGATCTGGAACCACTGGACACTTCTAATATACGGGAGTGGACCTATAAAGATATAATGCGCATGCCTGCAGCACAACAAAAGGAATGGAAGACTGCTTGTCGCGAGGAACTAGAGGCACTTCGCAGACGCAATGTCTTTGAGCTTGTGGAACCCCCTAAAGGGAGGAAAATAATAAAAAATAGATGGGTCTTTGATCAAAAGACTGATGGTCGCAAGAAAGCCCGGCTTGTTGCCAAAGGCTTTTCTCAGGTTGAAGGCGTTGACTATGATGAAATATTCTCACCAGTAGTGCGCTTCGAGACTGTCCGGATGATGCTCGCGCTTGCAGCGCTAGAGGATTGGCACATCACTGGACTAGATGTTAAAACTGCCTTCCTATATGGAGAGCTCGATGAAGAGCTATACATGGAACAACCTGAGGGCTTCAAAGCCAAAGGGCATGAAAACAAAGTACTGCGACTAAAACGCGCCATTTATGGACTTAAACAAGCTGCTCTAGCATGGTGGAAAGCGCTGGATAAGTCCATGGCTGTGATGGGCTGCAAAAGGCTATTATCTGACTCAGGACTCTTTACCCATAGGGGAAAGAGTGGTGCCCTTGTAGTGATCATTGTCTATGTTGATGATGTGATCTTTATGGGATCGGACAAAGCCCTTCTAAATGAGCTTAAGAATAGGTTCATGGAGGCTTGGGAATGTCGTGACTTAGGTGATGCAAAGGAATTCTTGCGTATGCGCATTCAGCGGAAACATGGAAAGATCTTTTTAGATCAAACCGCTTACTTAGAAAAGGTGCTGCAACGCTTTGGACTCGCAGATGCGAAAGCAACTGCGACTCCACTTCCTGAAGGGTACCAACCTGTACCTAATAATTCACCAGTCAACCCAAGCGTCAGGAGCAAATACCAGCAAGTTATAGGTTCACTCCTATACATAATGCTTGGGACTCGCCCTGACATCGCCTATGCAGTTGTTAAACTATCACAATTCGCTGCAAACCCTTCAGAGGACCATTTAAACAGAGCACTCTATATCTGTCGCTATTTGCTCGGGACTTCTTCATACTCTTTGGTGTATGATGGAAGATCAAATGGAGGCTTAATTGCCTATGCAGACTCTGACTGGGCTTCAAACCCAGATAATAGGCGATCTACCACAGGTTATATGGTTAAACTGGCTAATGGGATATTCAGTTGGAATTCTAGAGCGCAAAAGACAGTCGCATTATCTTCCACTGAAGCTGAATATATGTCGCTGTCGGATACTAGCAGACAATTAGTTTGGATAAAGTCACTCTTTACTGAGCTTGGCATCAAACTAAGCCCAATACCACTCTGCGGTGATAATCAGGGGTCCATCTTTATGGCCTCAAACCCTGTCCAAGAGAAGCGTATTAAACATATTGATATACGCTATCACTACATAAGAGAAGTAGTGAGGGACAAGAAAATAGAACTATTCTTTATAGATGGTTCAGAGAATCCCGCAGATATGTTTACCAAGAACCTAGGGCGTATTAAGTTCGAAAAATTCAGAAGTCAGTTAGGACTTGAGTTTTACTCGTCCAACTAAGTCACAAGGCAACAAACTTGGCCTTGAGACAAGCCTGAAAATTCCATTAATACTATGGAAGGTATATCGAGCGACGCTTGAAGACATTGTCTTCCGCATACATAGATTCTTCTCAACCAGAGAATCACAACATTTCCGCTCATTATATCAAAAAATCAGCCCAATGAACTGTAATAGTTCAAAAGCTGAAATGGGATGGTGAAGAGAACTCGGTCTCGAAACCGCTCTCATGGTTCCGAGATAGACTCCCTTCTAATCATGGCTAGAATATTAATTCGCCTTACACACTTGCTTAGAGCGCTTAGTAGCTGCACTTAGCAAGGGGGAGTGTTGAGCCGTAATACTTACTATAAGGCTCATTACGTAGGAATGACAGTACGATTAGTTATGCTATACACGTAATTCGGAGTATTTAGTCATACGATATACGTACAGAATCCCCTTAAGGGATTATTCCGAGTCCACCGGTGATTAGACATTAGGCGACACTGAAAACGCGATATTGTGGACGCCTCTACTCATCACTTTTCCCCAAACGGACATGGGTGGACCATAGAGTATATAAATCCTACTATAGGAGCGAGTACCTATACACATCTCTCTCCACCCCACTCTGAGCTTCCTCTGCTTCACTCTAAGCCTCGTCTAAGCTCTCTATTCAGGTAAGGGTCTACCTGTACACTGCGTGCATTGCTGCGCAACATTAACCGAGTATCACCCAACCATTAGAAAGGCCTATAGCCGCAAGGGTCTTCCCCTATTGGCCTATGAAAGCACTTCCGGACGAAGACCGGGTATAGAAAATATACTAGGATAGTGCGCACAGAGGAATTTAAGGTCATAAAGACCTTTCACGAGAACCTCCTTAAGAGGCTAGCCAGAATGGCACATGACAGAGTCATGGTGGACAAGAAAGGATGTGTCGAGTGTAAATGGAAGAGGATGCTCACTGAGGATGTGTTTGACGACAAAGATGTGGTCGGCTGAAGTGGGCAGAGTGACACAAGTAGATCTGTAGGTATAACGCAAGTTAGTTATTAGGCGTCAGGGCCCATAACCTGTTGAAGCGCAGAACTAACAAGCGGAGATTTAGTAGCGGAAAGCTAGTAGAGACAAGTTAACTTCAGAGGGGAAGTAAACTCTATTACAACTGCATACCTAGTAGAGACAAGTTACTATAAAGGAACGTCTTATGAGTAAAGGTATTTGAGAGAAGTAATAATAAAGGCACTTACACTTCAGAGGGGAAGTAAACTCTGAAGTGTAGAGGCGAAAACAGCAGTCCTTATATACAGGACGCTTAGCTAAGAATGGTCTGTGCGCACAGGTGATCCAAACACAATACAGGTGGTCTGTGCGCCAGAGGGAGAAATGCCATTGGAGGGCAGAGAACAATAGCTGCCTAAAGCAGACAATACCGGTATCTTAACAATGAAGAACAATAGGAGTCTACACGTGACTCTAACAATAAAGATAAACAAAAGCGGTCCGTAGGAGTCCGGCCAAGTCCAAATCAGTCCATAAGGGACAGATACCGTATTTAGTATATGGGATGACTCAATCATATCCCACGAGACATGTGACTTGAATCAGTCGCGTCTCAACATACTATACGGATATGACCACGTTAGTAAGTCGTAATGTGTCATGGACTAGGGGATCAGTCAGCACGTAGTACAATCACATGCCGATGTGGCATGATTCATAAACTAGGATAGCGATAGTAGGGTTTGAGCTACTTTAGCTATTCGTCGTACGGATTGGAGAGGAGCTTTAAAGCTGCCTCGAATATGTATAAATAGTGGCCTAGGAAGACCAAGATTCGCCATCTTGGTCTTCTTCAATTCACCACTTTCATCTGTCTCTTCACGCGTGCTTCGCTTGTCTCCTCCCGAGCAAGTCGTCTTCATCGATTATCAGATTACCTAGTGGCACGACTTGCCCTAGTGAATACTCGGATCACGTGCCCGTAAGCGCCGTGTATCCCGTGATCAGGTCACGTGACCTCGAAGAGATATTCTGCTAAGTCGTGAACGCCCTTTCGTGTCCAAGTCGGACTAACGCCAGTGGTGGCGTTACAGCTCACCTGACAGTTCATTCCAGTTCACACTTGAGCTTAGCATAGCGAGGTGTCATACCGCTACAGCGTAGGGTGTAAGGAATGAACCTAAGTGGGCTTAGAAGGCCCATCGGAGTTAGAAGGGGAAGCGCGGGCACGAGGCCGTTGCTTCCAACGCCTGAGGTGACCCTCCTGCCTGAAGGCAAAGAGGGACCCGTGAGCCAAGAGGTCCTGGAGCGCCACTCCAGAGGGATCCTTGAAGGTCATGACCAGGCTGCTTGAGGAGCCGGCAGCATAGCCGTCGGGATGCTTGACCCAAGTGGGAAGTCTGGCCAGTTGCAGGGACCGGTAGACTGGGTTGTCGCGTGCGAGTGTGTCCTGGCACTCTTGAGGGGAGTAGGCCCCGCGTGTGGCTGAAACTCCAGTCGGGATGTTGTTGATGAGCAGGCGGGACCAGCGGACATTCTCCTTGGCAGAGACGGGAAGGGGCGTGTCGGCGGAGGTGGACAGGAAGGAAGAGAGGGTGTCGGAGATGAAGGTGGAGGCGGAGGTGAGATGGTGTGCCGTAGTGTCGGGTCCAGCAGTGACCACCAGGTTGTTGTTCTTGGTCCACCGTGCGGCGGACAAGGTGACCTGGGGGTGTGCCGTCTTGAGTGCGGCGTTGAGATGGGTGCATACGGCCGAGGGGCTGTGGCGAATGGCCAATGGGGCCATCTCATCAGAGTGCTTCCGGGTCACAATCAGGCTGGGCCTGACCGGCTTGCGGGTGGCAGAAGCATAGGAAGGGGTGGTCGTGGGAGCGGGGGTGGGTTTAGGGCCTTAGCCACAGGGGCTGAGGCCTTAGGGGGGGCACGAGGAGGGGGCGTGGGCTTAGGGGGAGGCTGGGCAGAGGGTTTGGCAGGGAGGGGCGCAGGAGGGGGGGTGGTGAGGGTGGCCAAGGTAGCCCTAATGGACGCAAACTGCTCGTCCATGGATGCTTTAAGCTCTTCCACTTTCTCAGTGGAGGCTTGGGAGAGTTGGAGGTCGGCGGTCTCCGCTACTAAGGCGAAGTAGTCAGGAGTGTCTGGGTTGGGGCAGTTGAGGCCTTTGAGGCAGTGAAAAAGGAATCCATCTTCCTCGTCGTCCGGGATTGTCCACGGATAGGCGAGCATAGGATGGATGCAATGGTGGAGGAAGTTGCATAGGTATTCAGGAAGGTGAGGGTAGAGTGACTTGATGCAGAGGGGGTCCGCAAAGAGGGTCTTGGGAGTGGGGGGAGAGGAGATGGTGGTGGTAGGTGGAAGAGAAGCCATGTCAGGGAGGCTTCTCAGAGGATAACTGCTCTCCGTTGATCAACGCGGGTTCAAATATCTCATTCAGGCCGAGGCGGCAGAGTTCCTCCACCCGTCACAGATCCTCCTCCAAGCCACTGTCGCAACAATCGAGTATTCCGATTCGGGGGTCTCTGTCATACTTATGGATGGGACAAAGCTGACCGCGCAATATGCGATCTGCACGTTCAGTCTCGGGGTGTTACAAAATGACGATGTTTGGTTCGATCCTCCCTTGCCAGCGTGGAAGGCCGAGGCAATCTACAGCATGACGATGGTAATGAATAGGGTTACACGCGTCAAAAAGAGATAAACAGTGACTAAGGCCACTCACAGGGAACGTACACTAAGATATTCCTTCAGTTCCATCAAAAGTTCTGGTTCGATACTCAGGTCCGTGACGCACCTATAGAAATGAAGCACGCTGAGGATATCGCGTTGTAAGTTCGCCCTATACGCCGATAGTGAACGAGGGCGATATCCCGTCTGGCAAGGCCTTGACATCGACGGTTTCCTGCCCGGTTCAGGTGTCGTCTTTGCTACTGTTACGGTAGCGACAGCTCCTACAACTCCAGACCCGTGCTCTGCTAACTAGGATCGCAGGGCGACTATTCGAAGCGGATCGAGGCGATGACCGACGCACAAGTTCAGTCTGAAGTGATGGAAGTATTACGAGCGATGTTCCCGAATGTGACCGTCCCAGAGCCCACGGCTTTCCTGTTCCCGCGCTGGTTCAGCGACCCGCTGTATCGCGGAAGCTTCAGCACCTGGCCAGCAAGCTTCGTCCCGCAACACCGCATCAACTTGCGTGCGCCAATTGGCCGTCTCTGGTTTTCAGGAGAAGCAATGAGTGAGAAGTACTTTGGTATGCTTTTCGGATATGTCCATGACATGTAGTATTGATGTCTGTGTTACCGCAGGGTACTTACACGGAGCATATTTTGAGGGCGAAGCGACAGGGAAGCAGATTGTGGGATGTATCAAGGGCCAGCAATGCAATCCCCAACCCCCCATTTTGGGCATTCAGAACACCTACCCTTACGGCGTGTAATTCATCACACCCTTCGAAACCTCTCATACTGCACCAACCAGGGTATTTCCTTTCGCTATTTGTCATTTCTCACGTTACGGGACCACCCGTACAGATATTCAAAGTTCTTTCTAAACGGATTTGACTCTTCGTGTAGCCTCCATAACTCCGCTTTTCCTTTCCCTGTTTATACGTCCATCTGGTCGATCTGTTCTCTTGCGACGTGTGTACAATTACTTCAGGCTTGAAGACTCGAAATTCTGACATGTAAATAACCTGCTGTCTCCACTTCGCCCGAAGACAGTAGACCCATACTTTTGCGCCGAATACGTGCTATTGCTTTTGTCTTCACCTCTTTCCTCTCTGATAAAGCTCTAAGGTCGTCCCTGATTCATAATTTCCAGGGTCTTGCCGTCCAGCTACTGGCGATATTGATCCAATGCCATTTGGTCTAGTACGACCGTAATAACATGAGAACACGTCTCCCGGAACCGACCGCGTCCTGGCTCGGCCATCAGAGACGGAGCTACCAACAGGTGGCATGCCTTGGTTTCCCGCCCACGTTCCACTTTTGTGCCAGAGTTACTGACGAACTCTCGATGATGATGCATGATGAACCGGGAGTTGAATATTATAACTTTCAAGTTGTCGAACCATCTCATTCCGGTATCTCAGAGTCAATGGTCGTATCCTATTCGTCTCAGCATCGAGATCTAAAGCAACCCAATTCTCGTGCCTTCTCAACCTCACGCACTCAGTCTCAGTGTATCGTAGAGTCGACGTAAACATCATCTATCTCGGCGACTTCTTGTAATCATGCGCTACTGTACTACTTTTGAAAGTCCGTCTCACAATGTTGGGGCGACATGCACACGGTTTACAAAAGAAACGATGGGTCGTCTGGTTATTCGAAATGAGGCTAATTGATGTCGTTCCGGGAATCCGGGCGAACTCGCCATCAATGGCCAAAGAACCAACCATGTAATGGCTATGGCGGGGTCTCTTCCAGGTCCGCCTAGAAAGCATGTGGGTTTCGAAGGTTTGTGCGCGGCGTGGGACTGACACCATGATTCGCCACTCAGGCTCTGACGAAGGCGAAGAGGTCAGACAGGGTGGCTTTATGTGACATTGGTTTTGTGTCCCATAAAAAGGGGGCATGTCGTAAATAATGTGATGTGTAGTATTCTTTTGCGTAGATGGTGTCGGGCAGAATCCACTCCTTAAAGCATCGGCGGGATAATCGCGTTGAGTGATTGGGCGTACGGCTATTCTATGGTGTTCTGGAAAGGTTTGGAGATTCCGGACCTCCTTGGTCTCGTCCCCCTCGTCCTCGGCCATGATAGTCGCCTTGGTGAACCCTCAGAACCCGAAGTCCGACGGGGACTATAGAAAGGAGTTGTAGGGTCTAGCCCAGGGGATACGTTAATGTGATAAGAGAAGGAAATTCAGAAGCGTATTGAGGCCCTCCCTTGCCCGAGGGGTGTTCTGGTCGATCTTGATGGGCGCGTTGTGGGCCAGATGAGATTGTCCGTTCAGTAACGGCTAGATCACTGAGCATAGTGCTGAGAACCCTGAGTTTTAGTGAGCCATTACGCATCAGGCCTCAGGCCATCCCACTGGCAGTGAGCGTTACTTACTATACAGTAGTACAGTACTGTATTTCAAAGTTCAAAAGTGAAGTTTGAAGTCAAGCCGCGCGCTTACCCGTTACCGCTTACCGCGTTACGGTACCCGTGGGAAAGATGTTCTTTAAACTCACCTACACCAGTCGAATGAGAATTCTCTAGTCGCTACACGATCCCCTCGTTTCTCATTCTCCGGCCTGTTACAAGTCTGGGATTTAAGCTTATTTAAGGTCCGCACCGGCCTGCGGCCAAGCGTTGCGTCAAGATGAGACTTGCGTAGACGTCTTGTGTTCGCTGGCACACTCAAGAAGCAGGCATCTCTACATATAAGAAGTTCAGGGGGTCACACTCCTGGCGTATTCCTTCCTGAGGTATTTCAGTAGTGTGTTACCCTGCTGCGCACGACGTGCCGGTGAGACGACACAATGTTCAAGTTTTGCCTATCTCTCCATCCCATGGCACTCTGCCTACTCCCAATCTCTGTATTCGCACTTCCGCGACCTATTCCAGCTTCAGCGGCGCCTGACATCAGCGGCGCGCCCGCCCCTGGGGAATCCTTTACCCTCCAGTCACATGCGCCAGACACACAAGTACTCATACTTGGCGGGGGTGTTGCTGGTATCATTGCCGCCCGCAAGCTGGCTGCAGAGGGAATCACCAATTTCCTTATCGTCGAGGCACGAGATGAGCTTGGTGGACGGATGCGCAGCGCTACATTCGGCGCACCCAAACGTCAGCTGACCGTCGAAGTTGGTGCAAACTGGATCCATGGCACGCAGGAGCATGACGGTCCCGCGAACCCGATGTTCGAGTTGGCACTCAAACACAACATCAAAACCACCGAAAGTCATCTACACACAAGCATAAGTGCGTCGACTCGATGTCCTCTTTCTTTCTTGTACGGTCACGCAGGAATATCTGACGGGAGAGCACGCAGCAACTTATGACGCGAACGGAGCAGTGGATTACTTGGACCTCGTCCATGACGCGATGGACGCGTATACCCAACTTACGATCGTGGCTGGCGCGCGGCTGTCCGAGAACCTCGTGGACCTGACGGCGCGTGCGGGTTACGCTCTGGTCGGCCAGAAACCCAAAACGCTACACGAAATGGCTTCCGAATATTACTCCTTCGACTACACATACGCACAGACGCCAGAGCAATCGTCTTTCCTTGCTTCTGCCTGGGTGCGTCTTGGGTGCTATCCGATGATAAGTTGTAAACGATTGATACGTCACCCTGTTTCCAGAATAGCAACTTCACGTACGAAGTAGATCAGGGAGGCTTCTCAGACGAAGATTTGCTCTCGATTGACCAACGCGGGATCAAGTCTCTCATTCAGGCCGAGGCGGCAGAGTTCCTGAAGCAGTCACAGGTCCGCCTCCAAGCCACTGTTGCGACAATTGGGTACTCCGACTCGGGGGTCTCTGTCACACTCACGGATGGAACGAAGTTGACCGCGCAGTATGCGATCTGCACGTTCAGTGTCGGGGTGTTACAGAATGACGATGTTCAGTTCTCTCCGCCTTTGCCCGAGTGGAAGGTCGAAGCAATCCACAGCCTGACGATGGTAACAAATAGGGCTCCATATGTCGAAAGAGACAGACAATGACATTGGCCACCGCAGGCCACGTATACCAAGATTTTTATTCAGTTCCCTCAAAAGTTTTGGTTCGACACGGAGGTCAGTGTCATGCCTATCTAAATAAGGCACGTTGATGATCTCGCGTCATGAGGTCGCTCTCTATGCCGACAGGGAACGAGGGCGATATCCCCTCTGGATGAGTCTTGATCTCGACGGTTTCATGCCCGGTTCAGGTGTCATCGTTGCTACTGTTACGGTAGCGATAGCTCCTACAGATCCAGACCAAACTACTAATTGGGATCGTAGGGCGACTTTTCGAAACGTATCGAGGCGATGACCGACGCGCGGGTACAGTCCGAGGTGATGGGAGTACTACAAACGATGTTCCCGAGGGTGTCCATCCCGGAGCCAACTGCTTTCTTCTTCCAGCGTTGGTTCAGCGACCCGCTCTATCGCGGAAGCTACAGCACCTGGCCGGCGAGCTTCATCCCACAGCACCTCATCAACTTGGGTGCGTCTCTTGGCAACCTCTGGTTTGCAGGAGAAGCGACGAGTGAGAAATACTTTGGTACGCTATCGTTTTGTTTTGCTTCCATTTTTCCCTCCTTTCGGAAATGTCGGTGACATGCGGTGCTAATGACGGTTGGCCGCAGGGTACTTGCATGGCGCATATTTTGAGGGCGAGGCGGCAGCCTCGCAGATTGTGCAATGTATCAAGGACCAGCAACGCCATCCACAACCCCCCATCTTGTATGCTCAGAACACTTATCCTTACAACCTGTAATATGCACGTCGTTCGAACCTCGTACTGGACCAGGGTATTGCAGTTGCTTGGTGCATGGTATCTGTCATGGGGCCGTTCCCCGTCCCCAGTTGTCAAATTGATATATCCATCTGACTGATTGTCTTGCGGTGTGTGTGCGATTTCCTTAGGCCGCTAGAAGCCTCTTGTAGCTACTTTCCGCGAACCAGGATTGAAACTCTGACATGTGTATAACCTGCTGCTTCCACTTTACCCAAAGACAATAGATAGATTCCTTTGCGTCGTACGACCGCAACATTAGAGCACGACTCCCGGAATCCGCCCTGGCCGCACCCTTGCTCGGTCATTGGCGACGGAGCCAAGGACGAAGTTAGCACCCTCCTTCGTTTCCCGTTCCACATCTGTGCCAGAGACGAATACCCAATGATGGAATCAATCAGGAGTTGGATTCCCATTCCGAGACTAAGACGAGGTCCTTGGGCCAAACCTACTGAGGGGTCTGAATCACCGTTGACTAGAATGCGAATACCGGATCTGGTTCTGGCTCCAATGCAACAAAAAATGGAACGTTATCCCGAGATGCCCTTGGACCAGTGCCCCAACTTCCGAGATCGTTGCAGTAACTATGACATCCCGCGGTCCTACCGCCGACTTGCTCGTTCGTTCTCAACTTGTAAGAGCCATCGTCTGGGTCCACCTTCTATGTCGGTCTCATTTACTGTACACCCAAATCTGGGCTCGCGTCTAGAAAAAATATCAACACAAAAGTCGTATCATAGACCGCCTGCGTACTTGATTCGCACAGAGCGGTAATTGGCGGTGAGGCCTTCCTGTACGATGTAAAACTTCAGCTAGTCGAAGGGCACTGGCATTCGGACCCAGGGGCTTTTTTGTTTGGATACATTTATATTCCGTCGGAGTATATAGCTTAGACAAAAATTGGTTGAGCATAGCCACTTGAGAGACATTATAGTAGGGAGAGTCGGGCAAATCCGAACCGTAGACGTGGGTTATTTACAAGAGAAACGCTCGGGTAGTCTTATTATCCGAGATGAGGCCAGTTGGTGTCACTCCGGGAGAATACATTCCAAATGATCAGATCAACTATGTAATGGCGTCATTCCAAGAACTTAGCTTGCAGGGTCTCTTTCGGGTACACCCTAGAGCATGGTAGCCTCGTGGGTTTGTGAGCAACAGGGCCTAGTCCCAAAATTTCAAGTAGGGTGGTCGCCTCAAATTGAAGGTACCGTACTCGAAGACGAGGTGAAACGGGGGGTCCTAAAGAATCGGCGGGGTATAACTGGCACCAAGACTGGCACGGGCATTGAATTAGTGACCGACCTTAAGCTATAAAGCGGTGGTCCGTTAATAAGGAGTAACCAGAATGCCAGTGAATTATACCCCCCCCCCCATAGTATGAGGTGGTTATAACCGTCTGGGAGTTTGGTGGGGTGAGACGGTAGAAAAATGAGCTGCGTTGTTTCTGGTATGGCCATTGTGGCGAATGCATCTGCTCTGGGCTGGTGTTTCTGGAAAGTGGAGATTCCAGACCCCCTCGGTGTCATCGCCCTGGGCGCATACGTTCATAGTTGTCTGGGTCAACCCTCGGAGCCCAAAGTCTGACAGGGTCTATTCGATAGAGCCTGAAAAAGAAAGTGTGGGGCCAAGCCCAAATTGAATGAAAGCGAGATGATGCCAGTGAGAGGGAAATCCAGGAGCGCATTGAAGTCCTCCCATTCTCAAGTGGGGGAGGGACCAATACTGAAGGGCTTGTTAGGTACTAGTAGATACAGTAATATTTTCTCAATCAAGGATACTGCTGCGAAGGGAGGGAGAGAGTTACGTACGACCGTGACTGCACTGGCAGTTCCGATTGGCTATTTCGGGGAAGCGGCCCGTCCCATGACCGCGATTCGTCAATCGCATCGCATCAATCATTGACCCTTTTCACACTCCCACTCCACCAGTCGGAGAATAGAGGATTCTCCAGCTAGGCTAGTCAGCTGGACGGGCTAGAGAATCGACGTTTCTCCGGTCGCTACGCGATTCCCTCGCTCCCGGCACTGGTTACCGGTAAGTTCACTGATATCACTAGCCTTCAGAATTGGGTCCCTTTCTCTATTTATACTGCGGTTTGTGACCTATTGGTATAGTAGAACCTACCGCCGTGTTCCAAATCAAATATGTCCCGAGCCCTGGCAATCACAACATGTCTTGGCTTGCCACGATGGGTTTTTACCGGCGTACTGACGTGAAGATTTGGAGAGGCCCGTCGGATACATGGCTTTCACAGGCCACGCGTCCGAGTCAAGAGCAATCGTCTCTCCTTGCTTCAGCCTGGGTGCGTCTTGGGTGGTATCCGATGACAAGTTGTGGACGATTGATAAGTCACCCCGTTTCCAGGGACGCAACTTCACAATGGGGGCTTCTCGGAGGATAACTTACTCTCGATTGATCAATGCGGGTTCAAGCATGCCATCAAAGCGGAGGCAGCAGAGTTCCTGAAGCAGTCACAGACGTCTCCAAGCCACTGTCGCAACAATTGGGTACACCGACTCGGGGGTTGACTGCGCAGTATGCGATCTGCACGTTCAGTCTCGGGGTGTTACAGAATGTCGATGTCCACTTCTATCCACCCTTGTCAGAGCGGAAGGTTGAGGCAATTCACGGCCTGACGATGGCAACGAATTGGGCACCATATGTCGAAAAGAGACAAATAATGGCTATGGCCACAGGCAACGTACACTAAGATATTCTTTCCGTTCCCTCAAAGTTCTGGTTCGACACGGAGGTTGGTGTTGCGCCCATCTAAATAAATTGTGCTGAAGTCCCGTTGTAAGTTCGCTATCTACGCCGACAGTGAACGAGGCGAGGTCGATATCCCATTTTGCAAGGCCTTGAGCGCGACGGTTTCGCGCCCGGTTCTGGTGCCATCTTTGCCACTGTTACGGTAGCGATAGCTCCTAAAAATCCAGGCCGAACCTGCTAAGTGGGATCGCAGGGCGACTATTCGAAACGTATCGAGGCGATGACAGACGCGTAGGTGCAGACTGAGGTGATGCAAGTACTATGAACGATGTTCCCGAATGTGGTCAGCCCATGGCCTTCTTCCCATGCTGGTTCGGCGACCCGCTTTATCGCGGAAGCTACAGTAAATGGCCAGCAAGCTTCATCCCACAACACCTCATCAACTTGGGCGCGTCTGTTGGCCGTCTCTGGTTTGCAGGAGAAGCGACGAGTGAGAGATACTCAATCCTGGGATACGATATCGAACCCGCGCGATCAAGTTCTGTACGATGGAAACATTAGAAACAGAATTGAGCGCGTCCTAGCGCGGCCATCATGATCGTAAACAGAGCTAGCAGCCAGCAGTCTTGATGCCTTTGTTGCCTGTCCCACGCTTATGCCAGAGCTCCGATGAGGGGCGACCAGGAGAGTTGGATTCCTATGCCGGGCCTAAGACGGTTGCTTGACTCGCTTAGGCCGGACCTGGCCTGACAGGACAGGGGGCACGAGATGGTGCTTGCGGTCTCCTTTCCGATATCGTGCTCGCGGCGGACCCCGTTTGAGCCGTGCGGGGCTTGTTCCGCAGAGTTTGGGTAATGATTCTCGGAGGAGACCATCCTTAACCAGGGTTTGGCCCGACGCTGTGCGTTTGCCTATCTTCTGGGCGGTGCCCCCGCACTGGGCTATATTTCTGCCTTTGATATACGATAGCAGTCGCTTTATCCACCTTCCCCGTATTCCTCAGCCCATATCTTGTACTTCAGGGCCTCGTTTTACGCTTGAGGCGGCTTCGCGTTTGGCCTCTTTGTTTCTCCAACTCCCTTTTTTTTTTTTTTGAGCTTGAACTTCTGCAGCCACGCATTTCGTCCAGCGTCCGATCTCCTATCTGCAGTCTGCCCTTGTCTCCGCGGCTCATACCATCTTGTCAATTTCCGCCGCCCGCCTTGCGGCTTTTTCCGTGCAGAATTTCCTCAAGACCATTTCGTCTAGACTGAGAGCGAGTCGCCCTGACTACTAGTTGGTGTAGGAATTGCAGTAGTTGCCTTCGGCTCCTGCCTCAGAAAAAGAATTTGCGATGTTGGTGGGGTTGCGGATGGTGTGCACCTTGATTTCGGAGTTGGGACAGGTGTCTGTGAGGTAAGGTCCTAGAATCGTTGCATTAGATCATGTCTGGGCCCGCATCCATGCGAGTGACCAGCACGAAAACCGCAGCGGAGACCGCCTGCGCGGTATGTTCGCAGAGAGAGCAGGGGTTGGTGGTAAGCCTATCCAATGAATGGGTCGTAGGAGACTGGGTGTCATTGTCTATCCGGTATGATTGTACTAATGGGGGCCGAAGCCTTGAATACCCTTGAGATAACGAGTCATCCGGCCATCAGGCTCAGGGCTCTTTCCAGGAGCCTAGTACACCGATGAAGCGGCGGCCTCCCAGGGTCGGCCAAAAAATTAAAGGATATCCCCTGCACGCTCTGGATAACGAGGAGATCCGTACTGCACTGGTGAGGCAGTAAGGAAGGTCAGAACCGACCAAGAGCCAAGCCCATATCCGCGGCCCCACGACTTGCGCCAAGACAGTGCCATGCCCTGCGCGGGCGAGTGCACGGCGGGAGTTCGGGTCGCAATTGGTTGCCTGTGAAGAAGGACCGCTGTGACGCTGTCAGGAGAACTTGATTCGCTAGGCGATACCTTGGGAGATACTATCCTATCTGGACCTCTGCACGTGTACACACCTTTGCACATCTAAGAGATCTGAGCAGATCATGGATTTCCTGTTAGTCTTTCTTCCCAAAACAAAAACAGCAGATACAGTAGGTTATGTAGATACGAGATCGTGAATAATACTGGAGATCTACACAGGTTTACGACTACAAAAAAAAAATACAATTCCGGGAGAGGGTGGTTTGGTGCAGGAGTTCACACCTCAGATCCTGACGATCTCGATACCTCTACACAAATTCTTCTTACTGTGACAATAAAATGCATGACGAGCACCGTGAATAATGAATTTAGAGTCAACATTTTGAGGCGATCGAGCTGCAGAAACGAAACTCACATATTGTGTCCCAGGGTGACAAAGGTGTGCAAAGGTGCGGAAAAACTCAGCTGCACCCCCCACTCTCAGTTACATGGCTGACTACGAGTCTACAACAAAATCCGAGGTGATAGGCCCCGGATATTTCGAGGTTCAGAGCAAAGAAAATTTCAGGCGGGTGGCCTAGACTGACATTCAAGATATTCAGTCCCAGCCAATCCTCGACAGCGAGTTTATAGTAAACAAGGTTTAAATGGGCCCAGTGATTTGCCTTGTGATTTGCTGCAAAGGGAACGGCAAGGGGAATAGGTTATTGAGCGGGTTGTCATTTTACTGACATCACTATAGAAGTCCCCAGGATGTCTCTTTCTCTGTTAATGGGTTGACCTTTAACCGTGACCTATCCACTGTATTTGGAACCAAACCACTAAATTCACCATCGCGTATCCAAATTAAGTCGGCCCCGAGCCTTGACTTGACGCAGTGGCAATCTGTCTTGTCTTTCCACGATGGGTTTTTACCGACACCAGACTGATGTGAGGATACTCACACACTCAGGCTAGCCTTGACACTAACTAGCACTCCGAGTCGCTTGTCATAAACTATCTAGAAGAAGCAGAATTCCTACATATAAGCGGTCCATGGATTTAACTCTTCCATATTCCTTCCTGAGGCATCGCGCTGGTTCCAGTAGTGTGTTGCCTTGGTGTGCAAGACGTGAAGCGACAAAATGTTCTTCAAGTTATCGCTCCGTGTCTTGGCACTGTGCCCACTCCCACTCATAAGCCCTGTATTCGCGCTTCCACGGCCCGCTTCTACCGCTGGCTCTGGGGCACCGTTGGTCCGGAAGGCGCCAAATACACAGGTACTTATACTTGGCGGGGGTGTTACGGGCATCATCGCTGCACGGACGTTAGCCGCACAGGGAATCGATTTCCTCGTCGTCGAGGCACGAGACGAACTTGGCGGACGCATGCGCAGCGCTACATTCGGCGCGCCCAATCGTCGGCAGACCGTCGAACTCGGCGCAAACTGGATCCACGGTACTCAGGAGGAGGGTCATCCTGCAAACCCGATCTACGAGTTGGCGCTCAAACACACCCTCAAAACCGTCGAAAGTGATGCGCATGCGAGCATAAGTGCGTCGACTTGACATCCTCTTCCTTTCTCGCAAGAATATCTGACGGGAGAGCGCGCAGAAACTTACGACGCGAACGGAGCAGTGGATTATTTGGATCTTGTCCATAACGCGATGGACGCGTATACTCAATTTACGATCGCGGCTGGCGCGCGGCTCCCTGAGAACCTCGTGGACTTGACGGCCCGCGCAGGTTACGCTCTGATTGGCCAGAAGCCCAAAACACTACACGAAATTGCTTCCGAATACTTCGTCTTCGACTTTACAGACGGACAGAGTCCGGAACAGTCGTCTTTCCTTGCTTCGGCTTGGGTATGTCTCACGTACTATCCAGTGATGAACCGCGGGCGATTGATAAGTCGCCTTGTTGTCAGGGATGTAACTTCACGTATAACGTAGATCAGGGCGGATTTTCTGAGGAAGACTTGCTTTCGATTGATGAACGCGGGTTCAAATATCTCATTCAAGCGGAGGCGGCAGAGTTCCTGAAGCCGTCACAGGTTCACCTCCAAACCACTGTCGCGACCATAGGATATTCCGACTCGGGGGTCTCGGTCACACTCACGGATGGGACAGTGTTGACCGCGGAGTATGCGATCTGCACGTTCAGTCTCGGGGTGTTACAGAATGACGATGTTCAGTTCCATCCACCCTTGCCAGAGTGGAAGGTTGAGGCAATCCACAGCATGATAATGGTAATAAATAGGGCTTTATTGTCGGAAAGAGACAAAGGATGACTTATGGCTATCCACAGGCACCGTACACTAAGATATTCCTTCAGTTCCCTCAAAAGTTCTGGTTCGACACGGAGGTCAGTGTCATGCCTATCTATCTAAATAAAGCACGCTGAAGTCGCATTGTAAGTTCGCCGTCTACGCCGATAGTGAACGAGGTCGATATCCCATTTGGCAAAGCCTTGACATCGACGGTTTCTTGCCGGGTTCTGGTGTCATCTTTGTCACTGTCACGGTAGCAGTAGCTTCCACAAATACAGGCTGAACTCTGCTGACTGGGATCGCAGGGCGACTTTTCGAAACGTATCGAGGCGATGACCGATGCGCAGGTGCAATCTGAGGTGATGCAAGTGCTACGGGCGATGTTCCCAAGTGTGGCCGTCCCGGAGCCCACGGCTTTCCTGTTTCCGCGCTGGTTCAGCGACCCGCTCTATCGTGGGAGCTACAGCACATGGGCGCCTTCCTTCGTCCCGCAGCATGTCATCAACTTGGGTGCTCCTCTTGGAAATCTCTGGTTTGCAGGAGAAGCAACAAGCGAGAAGTACTTCGGTATGGGGGGTTTTTTTGTTCCGAAAATGTCGGTGACATGTGGTGCTGATGATGGTTGACAATAGGGTACTTGCATGGTGCATATTTTGAGGGTGAAGCAGCAGCCTCACAGGTTGTGCGGTGTATTAAGGGCCAGCAATGCAATCCCCAACCTCCCATCCTGTATGCTCGGAATGCTTTTCCTTACAACTTGTGATCCGTCACATCCTTCGAAGCATCTCGTGATGGTGTCAATCACTACAACATAATGCCCGCTGCTGCACCCGGGGTATTCACGGACTTTCGAAATCCTTTCTTTACGAGTTTGACTCTTCGTGTACACCCATAACTCTACTGGCACTTGCCTCTTTCTTGGTTTATACGTCCATCTGACTGCAGCGACCTGTTCCCTTGCTGCGTGTGTATGGCCTCTAGAAGCTTCTTGTGGCTACGGCTCGAAATTCTGACATGTATATGACTTGCCGTCTCCATTTCACCAGAAGACCGCAGATCAGTTCTTTTGCGTTATATAAATACGCACTATTTCGCCTCTCCTGTAAAGCTAAGGTTGACAACCACTGGAGTTTTCAGTTGCCGTTCAGTTATCAACGGACCAGCGCGATTTGGTTTCGTACGATCGCAATTTTAGAGCACGTCACGCTAAAAGCCGAGCGTGCCCATCTATTGTGCCAGGGCAGGTATTACTATTGTGGCTTATCTGGACCTTTGCTCCAAACCAATAAAAATTTCTGTAGCTTCGACAACACATTGTAGACACTTCAATTGTCCAAAGCCATATAGAAGCCTACAATATCGCTGCATAGCATTTTTTTATTTTATTGTTTTCTCAGGTCGTTCAAGGATTTTGAGTTTTTCCCAAGGTTTTTCCGCACCTTTGCACACCTTTGTCACCGGGCACCATATATGAGTGCCTCAAATTTTGACTCTAAATTCATTATTCATGGTGCTCGCCATATATTTTATTTTATTGTCACAGTAAAAAGAATTTGTGTAGATGTCGGGTTCGTGCTTGGTGCCGTGGGTTCGTGTGTGAACTACATATTAATTAAAGATAACATAAATTAAAGCTTATCTTATTATGAAGGATATGATGAGTCTTGTTCATAGTCATAAATCTGTGTAGATCTATTATTCATCTCATATCTACAGAACCCAATGTATCCACTGCTTTTGTGAAAGTCATGATCTGCTCAGATCTCTTAGATGTGCAAAGGCTTGTGCAAAGGTCCAGATAGGACAAATAACGGCCCGGGTAGGTTATCGCGAGACGCCCACAGTCCGAGATTACTCTTGAGATTCCAGCAAGGATTACAGCAAGAATTACAGTATTGCCCCAGGGCTGTGTTCACCTCAATTTGCAAGGGCCAGTCTTGGTCAACTTCAGTGAACGTCGACATTGGTCTCATTTACTGTAAACCCTTCTTTACTTCTGGTTCGAGTCCTTCCCTGGTCGGCCTGTCTTTCTTGGTACGTCCGTTGGCATCATTATGATCGTACTCCCGTTCTTTGCCTGGAGCCCAAGTTCCACGAGGGAAAACCCAAGCTTGTGGAGAAAATGCTTCTCGCGATCGTTAGAGCATTCACCGTCCCCATTCTTCCTTTTCACTTCTACCCAAGCTGCGTCTGGTTCGGGGTCTGCGTTGTAGTGCGTCATCACTTCCTCTCTATTTTGTTCCTCCTACTTCATGCTGTAGCTACATCCCGTATATCACTTTCCGCACAACGGAAGGAAGGAGTAGACAAGGGGTAGTAGTAGTTAGATTACTCCAAAACGTTCCTAAATTCAAACGCTGGGCTGCCCGGTTCCGAGCTCTCGATTATCATGCGACTGTATCCCGTCGTGCCAGTCTCTACGTGCGCCAGCGCCTCCTCGACGGACAAGACCTCTACATCGACGAGGGTCAGTGTACGCTTCAGATAGGGTAACACCTCCCGCAGCACGTCCGTCTCCACGAACGGTAAAGTCCGCTTGAACGCCGTCTCGGCCCCAAATTCCGCGATGCGTTTCTACGACCAAATCAGAAAAGTCAAAAAAAAGGACAGCAAGGAGCATCATCGCCGCACCTTGAACAGCTGCACGAACGGCATCGCGCGCTTATCTTTGATCAGCCCGCGCTCTATCAGCACCGCACGCACCCGTGCGTCGTCGACCCGCGCAGCTGCCGGATCCCAGGCGGTCTGCACGGCCTGCACACACGCGTCCTGCCACTCAGGGAAGCGCGTCGCGACGTACACGCGCAGCGCACGGGGTTTCTTCGGGTCGAACGGCGGCGGGCCGCCGCCCTTGTTGGCCTTGCCGAGCTTCTTCAGCAGCGTCAGCTCCGCGTCGCGCACCGTCTTGACCAGCGTGCGCATGTACGCGCCCGCGTCGATCGTCGGCGCGTCCACTGCCCGAGCTGGCGTCGGCCAGCGCGCGTGCTGGATCGACGTCGGGTGCTGCAGGATCCCGCGCCAGATGTGCTCGGCGAAGTGAGGCGCGATAGGCGAGGCGAGCACCGCCGCGACGTTGATCCAGTATCTGACTAGGTCCGCGTGCATGCCGATGTCCGCGGTCACTTCGCGATACCAGTCGCGGACCGACTGCAGCTCGTAGAAGCCGTATTTCATGGCGTCCTTGTAGAATGTCCTAAGCAAGCCGTGTGAGATCAAACGGCACGTTCAAGGAAAGTAAAAGTAGCATACAATTCGTAGTGCTCTTTGGTGATATTGATTAAGTTGTTGATTTCCTCCTCGAAGACTTTGTCGTGGTACGAGTCTTTAGGTCCCGTGCGCAAGCCCGTTGCATCTTTGGTCATTTCCTGCAAGTAATTGTGAGACGCATTGCGAATGTCAATACGATCTGAGGACTTACCTCGCACCATGTCAATAAGGTGTGTAAGCGCAGGATGTTCGCGTTCGCGTTCTTCTCCTCAAAGTTGGCGTCCTCAATGCCGTCGCCCGCGTCTGCCAACGCTAATCGCGTCGCGTCTGCGCCAAACTTCTCTACGCTGTCTCGGAGCGTCAGCGAGTTTCCCTTGCTCTTGGACATCTTCTGCCCGTTCAACAGCAAGTGACCATTTGCGCGCATGCTCAACGGCCACTTGCTTTCGGGGAAGATCGCAGCGTGATTGTAAATAGCGAAAGACAGATGGTTGTTGATCAAATCTTTGCCAGACGAGCGCACGTCGAACGGATAGAAGTATTCGTATTCGTGTTTCAGCGCGTCGGCCTTCTCCTTGGGTAAAGGAGCGTTGGCGGGCCATGAGCCATTGACCAAAATGTACTCCCAGATCTCGTCCGTCATTTGTTCTGGCGCAATGTCCAACTTGCCGCGGACCTTGCCATCGATAGACCCTACGACGCTGTCAGCCAAGAGAATATGGCACGGATACATACGCACCATGCAGCAAGTGTGCGACCGTGTAATAACACATATAAATAGTCGAGTCGCTCAAAGACTCGACCAAGAATTGCGGGTCCCAAGGCAGCACTGAGCCTAACCCATATGTTCGGGCGCACGCCCACTGATTTAGCCAAGCCAAGGTGCCCTCGAAACCATTGCGCGTCTCCTGGAAGTATGTGTTCATCCGGGCCAACAGGCTTCATAAGGCCAGCAATGAGCTCGAAGAGATCTTGGGAATAACAAGGGGACGCACCGCTCTGCTTCTGCCCTCCATTTCGTCTCGCCGTAGTCCAGATACCACTGGTCCATCAGCGCGACTACACACTCGTCCGCACTTCTCGAGATCACCAAGCCCTCGGGCTCCGCATACGCGAACGCCACTCCATTTGCGATCATGCTGGCGCGTACTTTGTTTTTGGCTTCTTGCACCGGCTCACCCTTGAACTCACCGACCAGCATCGTGCCGTTATAGAAGCCCTCCTTGTACGCGAGTTCCTTGGCGTCTGCCAACTGCTTGACGTCCTTCTGTGACACGATCTTCAGCTGTTTGACCAATGCAGGTGCAGACATTTCGCCATATGCAGGAGTCGAAAGAACCGGGACGGGGTCGAAAGCAGCCCAGGCAGGGTCGATCTTGTAGTACTCGGCCTTCTTGCGCAGGTCCATAAGGGTGGCGTAATCATCGGGCGAGTCAGACGGGACAGAGGTGACGACACCAGTGCCCTGGTGATATTGTGAGCTCAGAATTGACCGCCACCAGGAGGATCGAATACTACCTTGGTGGGAAGGACGTTGTCCATAGGCAGAACGTACACCTCAGGATACACCGAAAACGGTGCTTGGATTTTCGTGCCAACTATCGCAGTTCCCTCCAATTCGGCCAATTGCTTCACCTGCCCACGCACGTCGAAGATGCCCTGGAATGTCATGTTGCGCGCTGCACGCTGGGTGCATACGTATGCCTCGCCGTCGTTCGCAGCGAACACGCCGTACTTGATGGCAGTGCCCACAAAGCAGTTGGTTTGGCCGTACCTGAACTGACATATCAGGTGGATCATTCACCTCGACCAGATAGAAACCCACGAACATCGTCTCTGGACGCAGCGTCGCGGCGACCAAGTGTACCTTTCTGCCGCCAAGCTTACCCTCCAAGGCTTTCTGTGCCGCAGGACTCCACTCGATGACTTGCATTTTGACCCCCGTATATTCTTGTGGGCCGATACCCTCTCCATCGGCCCGATCGTGGTCCATACAAGGCTGGCCGTCTTTAGGGCTGTAGATGGTGTAGCGTTCGCCGAATTTGATCTTGCCTAACGCGTGGAGCTTGTTCATCTGCCAGCGCACAAATGCGTCGTAATAAGGGTTTGCTGGTGTCGTCATGAAAGAACGACGCCAGTCTATGCGCGTCCCCAAGGCGTGGTGGTCTGCCTGAGTACGCAAATGGTTTGTGGGAACTAGGACAAAGGAGAATAAAGCTCACGATCGCGATTGGGGGGAAGTAGGTCAGCCAGTAGTATGGATCCGCAAACTTTTTGATCTCGGAGCGTGGCACACCGATAGACTCCATGATTTGGAACTGATATGTGAGGCCCGTTGACTTAGCAGCCAGCTTTCCTTTCTTCCCTTTGTCAGCGCGGAGGGCAGAGGGATTACTCGAATCGGCTGTCGGCTCTTCATCGCGTTCCTCCGGTGTCTCAAAATTTTCGAAATCCTGGCCAAACATTTCCATCTCCCGAATGATTTTGTCTGCGGATGCCTAATCGCGCGCTCAGGACAGGTTCAAGATGGTAATAGACGGTGACACACCTTTATGGGCATTCCGGTTACGTGGAATCCATGGGGGAATAGGACGCGCTTGCCCAACAGACGATGGTACCCCGCCGCAAACTCGATTTTTGAGATTGTGAACGCATGGCCCAGGTGCAAAGACCCGTTCATGTAAGGGTAGGGGAAGTTACCGAACCATTTGGGGAACTTTTCGTGGATTTGTGCGGGGCTGAGGCCTGCGGTTTCCTCCTGTGTTGGCGCATCGGTTTCGAAGATGTGTGCATGTTCCCACTCGTCCTGATACTTCTTTTCCAGGGACTTCAGGTAGTCCCGTTTTCCAGTCTGTCAAGTGACTTGGTCGTCAACGACCAAATGACAAAACATAAGGGTAGACGCACCTGGGCAAGTT
Source organism: Lactarius akahatsu (assembly GCA_021524915.1). Lineage (NCBI taxonomy): Eukaryota > Fungi > Basidiomycota > Agaricomycetes > Russulales > Russulaceae > Lactarius > Lactarius akahatsu. Next base: position 21,509 of record JAKELL010000150.1, on the reverse strand, counting down.
CGATGATGTTTGACATATATGCAGAAGAAGAGAAAGATGCTGATTGTACAATTATTTTACAGCGGCTCTGAGAGCGCAAAACGCGGCACCAAAGAGCGTGTATTGTGCTAGATGATGTGAGTTGTAGATACAGATCGGTCGCTCTTCACGATATGCGATGGCATCAACCACTCCGAGTCATAATCAGTCATTTTCCTTATAAGGTATCTTTGTCCTTTTATGTAATTGACATTTCACCCAACGCGTTGTCACGAATCACGAGACGTGACATGCGTGACAACTCGCGTCGCGTCAACCAGTTCCCGTTCTCGAGCCCGTTCTAGTCTGCATGCCTGGTCCACAGAACGCAAAGAAGAAAAAACGTGCTCAGCAGAAGAAGCACCATTCCAGGGCTCACTTGTCGATAGCAGCACAGAAGGCGTCCCCGGATCTCTCCTCCTCCATCCTTGTAACGTTACTGTCACCTACGATTGCCGCACAGGAAGCTGATGAGGCTGAAACTCTGTGCCCAGACCCCCATGTAAAACCTTCTGGTCTTGAGGACACCAGTCCCTCTACTCATGACACGCCCTACGGACCTCCGGACGACCCGACGTTCATCCTCCTCTCCAACCCTATCATCGTCAACCACGGCGACGGCCCTCGTGTGCGAGACATGCGCGCCTTTCTCGACTCGTGGTTCGCGCAGCCAGCCTGGACCGCCGATCCACTCTGTGCGGAGTTCGCCCAGCACGAGATCTTTCAGATGCTCAGCACCGTGCTTCCCGAGGAGACTGCCCTCGTACGCCTCTTTCCCACGCGCTCCCACGAATAAGCTGACAACCGTCCCCGCTCCGCATGTACATTAGTGCCTGTGGTACAACAAGAGCAGACGGTTTGGGCGCGTCTGCCCCGCCTGTCTCCGCCCCTACTCGCTGGCCGATGCACCACCTGACGCCCCCGCCCTCCTCCTCTCAGAGCAGATCATCAGCGGACTTTGCTCCCCTGTATGTTTCTTTCTCGCTGCATCCGGTGTGCCAGCTATCGCCGTGACGTTGGGTCGCATGGCCGAGGACCTCGACGACGCGACATGGGAGTTGCTGGACCGCGCTGGACCCGCACGCCCTGTGAAGGAAGAGGTTGGGGCAGAGAGAAGCGTGGCAAGCATCGGCTTGGCGATGTTGCTCAAGATGACGAGACTACATGACTTGGGCCTTGCCCAGTTGTGTATGCCCGAGTTGGCATTTGATGAGGACATTCGTCTGACCCAGACACGACAAGATCTAGGGAAATAGAAAAGGAGGGGATTGTGCATACGTGAACCTAGTCTTGTAGTGTCCCTCAGTATGTATCGTAAGATTTGTTGCCAGTATCATACCTCATACCCTCCTACTCACCGCACTCCTGCTGTTAATTATATTTCATCAATTGATGCTGTAGTTCAATTACAGTTTAATTGCAAAATCAGTATGCCCGCCTAGCTCAATCGGATAGAGCGTAAGACTTTTACGGCAGTGGCATTCCCGTGAGATCTTAAGGCTGCGAGTTCGACCCTCGCGGTGGGCTAGTTGACTTTTTGTTTCTCTTCACAAATTCTCAAAAAAAGCACCCCATATCACTTGACGACCAACATGGGTGTTGATTCAATTCAAGGTCTCTCAACCATATCTCGCATAGTATGGGAACAAACAAATGTACTCCGAAGCGAAAACTGGGCCCGTCAAGTCAGCTTCCGTATTAGATCACGCGCTGACGGCAAGCGGGGCATCCTGCTGCGCTCTACCACCTCTCGCGGTGCCGCCTGGACGACCTCGCTCGCAGGGCGCTTCGTTCCCACTCCCGCACCCCCTTCCGCTACCCGCCGCACGGCTGCGTACGCAGGAGGGTCCGACGCCGAACGCGTCGGCGGGCGACGGAAGAAATGCTTCAGTTTGCGCGCAGACGAAGGCGCAGGTACAGCAGGCGTCGAGATGGCGGGAACTGGCATCTTGCGCCGTTCGTCGACAACGCGGCCGCCCCTATCTCTATTGACCTGCTGTGCATCGGCAACAGTAGCAGAGGCGGGCGCGCCGTGTGCTGGCCCTCCGTACCCGGGAAGCGGCGGGGCCACCTTCGTATCTTGCGACCTAGACTCAGAGGAGGGCGGCGTCGTACGCGCGCCCATCGCAGGCGCTGCGGTCGATCTGGCCTTCAGAACTGGCAATGCTGACTTCATCGGGACGCGGGATCTTGGCGGCGCGGGCGGGGCGGAGGGCAAGTCTTTAGCCTCGGCCGGCTGGCGGGTTGTTGCTGCTGCTGCGATACGCCGGGCAATGCCGCTGCGCGTGGACCGCGCGGGCTCCCTGTCTCTGAGCGCGGCGAAGAAGGCGCGCTGTCGTGAGCTGTGAGCGTTCGTGGTGGTGGGCGGGGGCGGTTTGCTGTGGAAGCCGTCTGCGGGCTGCAAAATGGGAGAAGTGGAGCTGCCAGACAAGAACTCGGACGCCAACTTGGCGAGAGATGAGCGAAGCGGGGACGGAGATGCGGGGCGCGCACTTACCTCGGGTAGGTATATGCACGCTAGGCTTTGCTCGGAAGGGCTGGAGACCACTGCCGGAATGGACGTAGCGGGGAATCTCGCTGGCTCTTCGCAGACCGGTTCGGGTTCGGGTTCGGGTTCAAGTTCAACGAGGCGACACTTCTCCTTAGCCAGGGAGGTAGGAGGGGGATGCAACAGCTCCGACGACGTGGGAGCGGGAGCGGCCCTCTTCGACGACAGAGACTCTGCCGAACACGTCACCACTATTCTCGGGAGCGTCTGGCCCAGTTCGAGAGCGAGGTTTTCGAGCTCCTCGAGCATGCTGACCATGTCGTTTGGGAGTCCGCTCGCGGGAACGCGCAAACTCCAGCGTCGTCCTTCCGCATCGCAAATTTCTTGGACGAAGATCGTCCCATCCGACGCGTGCTCGCGTAGAAGACTGAACCGATGCGGTGCTGGCGCCGCGGAAGGGTCGACGGGCACGATGGACGCGCGGCGAAAAAGCGACGACGAGAGGGTTCTCCCGGGACTGTCATCTCTCTTGGAGGGAGGCGAGGAGAGTATGTTGTCAAAATGGAAGGGATCCTCGTCTTCGCTATCCGTGGGTGGTGATCCTCGGCGACTACGCATACACGGACTTTCCTGCTTCGTGAGGTCGCTTCCATTAGACTTGAACTGCTCATAACTAGACGACGACCTCGTATCCGATTGTCTTCAAATCGGCGGGTATGAGAGAATTGCTGGACAGCGAGGTCAGAGGACCTACTTTCCGTCCTCTGGATCGCACCTTGCGGGGGATACTAGGATGCCTCGTTCCCGATTTTCGTTCTGATATATTGTCAATTCAGGGACTGGAAGTCCGAAGAGGGAGGCTTACAGAAACGAGGGACAGCGGCTTCTGTACATGGCTGGCGTTGAGTTGAAATTGAGAATCAAGGGCTGCCCTGGGGGTGTTTCCCTGCTTGATTGCTGGTCTCGGGATGCGGGGATAAGTATATGGTAGACTCTGATAACTTGAAGCAGCGCGGGTAGAAGAATGTTTCCCTCGCCCCACCGGCGGCGGAGCTCGCGCCTCCACCACCCGAGCAAGAGTGCCGTTGAGAGGGAGAACCGCAGCGACCTGTTTCTGAACACTGTCCAAAGAAATCATCTTGAAGAATAGAAAAGCTAGTCTGTATTCAAAAGAAAGGTTGAAGGTAGAGATGCGAGTGGCGCAATGCGGCTGGCAGGGAACGAAACCACGAAACTGAAGGAATTCAAGCCAAAAGAGAAATACCAGATATTTGGTTGCATTTTTCAGGTGACAAAAGTCGACCACGCATTACAATATCGCATTTTCTGGCTTGGGCGCCAAAAACCGTCCCCGCTATCCGAAATCAACCATACTAGTTTTGTTGTCAATGAGACCCCGAAAAAGATTCGCGCATACGGGACTGAGTAGTTGACACGGGGCTAAGAAGTCATACCAGCCCACGGTGAATGTAGCAAACGCCGTCGTTTCCGCACCGGACCAAGCATGTGGAGAGACATCAGGCATCGGCGTCGAAAGAGTTGGAATTTGAGAGCATCCTTAGCATTGACACGAGTTTTATAGCTGATCGGTAGGAACCCACGTCCAAAATTCAGATAAATGTGTGCCAGAATGCTGAACAGACGAGTGCTAGAAGCCGAGCCCGGGCCATTCGCCATTGGTAAGAGGATCATGAAAACCAACCCTTTGGTTTAAAATCCTCTTCTTCCTTGACTTCACCGTCCCTTTTCTTCCTCAGATACTCTAAAATGTCTTTTACACCTTCGGAATCTCCAGCAGAAGCGCGACCATTCGTCCAGTCGACAACGATCGGCCATTTTACTGCTAGAGGACTCTTCTCGGCGAGACGTACCAAGCCTTCTGGGGAATGTGGCCTATCCGGCAAGGAAGGGGCGGAAGGATGAGAGGATATGAGGGCAGAAACGTGATGTGGATCATCGACGTCGCGAAGGGGCGGGAGGTAGTCTAGGATCGTACGGATCTGGTCCGCAGTGGGAGGAGTGTTTTCGATGACTTCTAAATTGAAGTTAAGTGGAGAGGCAGACAAAGCACCTGACGGATAAGGTGAAGATGCAGCAGCTCTTAGGGTGGCGAGCGCTTTGGTAGAAGGGGCAGACGACGAGTTATGACTACAGGGTGATGTTAAAAGATGTGTCGTGCAGAAAGACAACTTGAACTGCTCACAATATGGATAACTGAGGCTACGCAATGTAACTCATGTAAGTCCATTGAATTTTTGGTCACAGACGGGACTTACAATTGACCTTTTAAACGCGGAGAACATGGTAGCGATGATGCCAGTGTGATCGTCTGTGACGTCAGTTCTCATGTTCTCGGTCAGGTGCCTTGTACTTGTACCACGACCGTTTCGGTCCAGTAGTAAAAGTGAATATGGGTTCGGTGTAGTATCCAACGCAGGAGACCGAAGGCATCTGTACTAGTAGCTAGCCCTAATTCCATTCCGTTCACGCGCTGGTAAGGCCCACAAAGCTTTGCGGTTATTCTTGTTCGCCTCATTCATGTACCTCGAAAAAGGTGCATTTTGATTATTTCCCATCCCACTTGTGAAACGCGGGCCATAAAGGGCCCGCTATACTGAACAGTACACTAGAAATTTTACGACCTACCCACTTCACTCCTTTTTAGTACCCATGGAAGACGGCAAAAGACGACGCAAAATTCTGCGACGCAAGCTATTAGTACGCTTCCCGCGATCGCTGTGGCTATGACTCGGCGTGCTATGACTCTGGGCGTGGCTGTTCGCGGAGCTCTCTTCACCCTCGGCTTCTGAACCCTCTTCTATCGTAGGTATCTCTCCCTGGTGTGGATGTATCATGCTTGTTGTACGGGGTCAGTTTGCCCTAAGAAGCTGTCTAATCGTGTCTGGGTTTGTGCGAGGTTCTGATCTAGCTTCTTGCGGTATTGCTCCATTGTCAGGCCTGTGGAAACCGATAACTCCAGTAGGGCCATGCGATGCTGGTCCCGAAGAGCTCCGTCCTTGGCAGTGGCGGATTTGATCGACTCCAGTCTGAGTGCTTCCTTTATCACATGTATAGTCAGTTTCCCACCGAGCACGAACAGGTTATTAGATACCTCGAAAGCATCCATTACAGAAGAAAGAGCACGGAGCACACTGGAAAACCGTTCAAGTTCCAGGGCTTCAGTGGAGGATGCTTCTTCATTCAACTTCGGGGCCGAGAACGCCCCCAACTTGAATGAGATATCTTTAAAAGTCCTGTTCAATTGGTATTGCGATCGTCAGTAACTATCCAGTACACTACGAGTTGATGCTTACGTATGCAGGAGTTTGCAGGGACCTTCCAGTTCCCCAGCACTAACGGCATCTTTGAGGAGAACTTCATGGGTCAACGCGATAATTCGGAACAGCAGCGGGTTTCTTCGTCAGTCCGAATAGGCACACGTTGCGAAAAATCTCCATGGAGCCCCAATGACTGGAGGAGCACTCTTCCCGCAGGCACCAGACGGGTCTCTGCATATGGTAACAAGGTCGTACAAAGGAACCGGACCCGCCAGATTAGGGCCTGTGTGAAGAGTAGGAGCTCTATTCAACAAGAATAACAAAAATAAATTAGACAGAAAACGCACGTCGGGTGAAACACTGGCAGAGTGTCCCAATGGGACTGCGACTGGCAGCGGGCGCACACGGCGTGGGTACAAGACATTCTTGCGACTCTTTTGCGAGCTTATCGAGGTGACAGAATAGGGAAACGACGTTATTGAGGACAAGGTAGAGGTTGCAGTGAGTTCGTTGTGAAAGACGACAACGGAGACGTATTGTAGTATGACTGAGATGAACCTGCCGAGAGGAGTGATGCCATTGTAATGGGTTGCAGTCGGGATGGAGGATCCACGGGGTCGGACAAAAGGAAAGGAATAGCTGATATCGCAGTTGGGACCTAATGCCAGCAATGCACAGCACCTAAGTCCATCTTCGCGATGTCTTGGTGGTGTGACTGTGCATAGCTATGGAGCCTTGAGCTGGCAGTACCATCACAGCCTGCGGAGTTAGAAGACCATAACAGTGTACTAGTCCTAAAACTCAGGCCACACCGTAATGGATGACTGTGCGGGCGGGGGTGACATTTCGAAAAAATATGAGAGGTCCATCCTGATTCCCAGCACTCAGTGGCAAGGCCTGTTTAACGAAAATTTCGATTTCGCCTCCTCGCTCTAGGTAGGGCCAAGAGCATCCTGATATGCTGGAAACAGTACCCAGGAAGCCGAGCTCGCTCAGCCGCTCGGAATTTCCGTTGTCATCTGGCCGAGCTGGCTCGCTGAGTCTCGGCTGGAATGGTCGCTCGGCGCACGAAGGGAGATACAGTACAGCCTAGGAGCTAAGCTGGTCTAGCCAGATGAAAATGGTAATTATATGTGGTTGGCCAGCCTATTAGGTTTGTCGGGTGCACTAGCATGTCAGCTACCTCAAAAGCTGCATTGCCTACAGCAGTAACACGATGGTACTACTCACTGGCAGTTGTTAGTAAGTCACGAGCCTCCCACTGGCATTTTGCTTAAGGGATCAAATCCGATCAATCAAAGACCGAACGCTGAAGTTGTCGGACCAATTATGGTAGGTACTAGTACGGGTGATGGAGAAGTTCCAATGGTCCACGAGGCGGCGCACAGTAGTTCGGAATTTGATACTATGGTACCATAGTGGAGCCGCTACTGTGAAAGTACGTGCTAGGGAGGAACCTGGTCGATTTCGGAGTAGAATTTTCTGTCCAATATGCTTTTTTTTTTGGACAAGCGATATATTAGGTAGCGAAAGGATAGTAACTAGGTTACCTAACAATCCTACCTAACGTACTGATGCGAACCTCGGAGGCTCGAAAATTTCTGTCCAATATGGCTGCGTACAGTATCACAAGTAAAGCTGGACCGGCCGGACCGGGAAGCTCACCTGGAGGCTCCGCTTATTATACCGCAATATTTCTATAATTGGCTGGCTCAGGCTGTAAGATGGCTGCAACTATGTGTCCGGACATGATAGTACTGTAATCCCATGGTCCGTACTACGTCAGTAGATTTGGTGCCATGCTCTTGGCCATGCTCCTGGCCCATCGCATTTGTGGTATACCGCTGTCCACATGGCCCCCAATGTCTCTCAAATTCACCGGCATGGCCTTTCTCTCTCTCCCGCCTACACCTTAACTCTCGTGCGTTACGCTTCTCGCAGTTTCTTGCCGTGTTTTCGTGCCTTCGCTGCCGGCTACTGGTTTCGGCAGTGCGTGTTACATACCTCCTCTACATTCTCGCCGGTCATCGATCTCGCCTAACTCTCTGTTCTCTTTAACACTTACACCTCCCCATCTCTTTTATTTCGTCATCAACCTCGGCTACTAATCCCATCACGAAAATCGCAAAGCAAGGCTTGAATCAGTTGAGTTTAGAGCAACCTTGGAACAATACTGTGCGTGAAAGCCAATGCATCTGTGATCCGTCTGGCTCACATCTACGACCAGAATATGTTTTATCTACTCTCGACAAAGTGGTCAACTGGATTTGTTGAGATGCGACTGAATCAAGTCACATGTCTCGTGGGATATGATTGAGTCATCCCATATACTAAATACGGTATCTGTCCCCTATGGACTGATTTGGACTTGGCCGGACTCTTACGGACCACTTTTGTTTATCTTAGTCATATATGGCTCCTATTGTTCTCCATTGTTAAGATACTGGTATTGTCTGCTTTAGGCAGCTATTGTTCTCTGCCCTCCAATGGTATTTCTCCCTCTGGCGCACAGACCACCTGTATTGTGTTTGTGTAACGCCACCAGCGGGGCGGCGCGCGACTCTGGGTTTACCAGCAGACGGCATAACGAAAGGACAAGGTCTAGGGTCGTAGTCGCAGACAATGACTAAGGAGACTTGGATTGGTCAAAGGCGTACACTCGAAGAGGTGCAGCGAGAACGGTTGTGATGAACACTCACTCAGAGTGTTCCTGCAATACACTTGGCTGACGAGGAGCACGGGGAACGACGAAGACGTTAGGGAAAACTTGGTATAACTTGGCAAGAACAAGGATAACAAGGAGATTGCGAATCCAAGCTATGGTAATAGCGAAGAAAGGCACTAGAGGGTTATCCAAGTGGGAGTCACAAGTGGACAGTCTGAGGGACTGTCCGTTCTATTGCTCTAGCTTATATACCTGGGTACATGGTCTGTGCATACTTTAGGGGAGGCTTACTCCTTCCCACAGGTGCTGCGCAATGGAAGGTTCTGGAAGGGTTCTAAGTATAACAACCAATCAGAATAATCGTAGGTATCGTACGACTGCTCCGCAGTCCAATAGGATTAATCCAAAGAGTGGTACGACTTTCAGTCGTCAGGTGACTTGATAAACATAGGATAATCACGTGACCAGTCACGTGACCGTCGGAGTACGAATTTGGAACTCCGACTTCGGATTTCCCCTTTAGGAAATTGATTACATAAGACCGGGCCGGCACGGACCGGTCTTAGACGCGCGAGTCACGACCCAAGTTTACAGGTCCGTGACAGTATCCCCTCTTTAAGGGGTTGCTGCGCCGTTCAGCAACCATCAAGGTTCTGAGTTTGGGTGCTCGTGGATTCTTGTGGTGAAATTGTCGAACAAGGTCCTGGGCGTGTTTCATTTGTGAGGCTGGGAGCCAGGAGTTTTCTGAAGAAGGGTATCCTTTCCACTTCACTAGGTATTGTATGCCTCTCTTGTTCGGAGAGAGCCTTGATTGGAGGACCGTTTCTACTTCATAGTGCTCGTCCTCTCCTTGGACTATTTCTGGGGGTGGTCTGGTGAAATTGGGTCCATGGGCTGTGGTTTCGTTGTAGGGGGATACAAGGGATATGTGGAACACTGGATGGATCTTCCAGGCTTTGGGTAACTGGAGTTTACAATTAACTCCCCACGCGGATATGACTTTGAATGGTCCGTGTCGTCTAGGGGCTAGTTTGGCCTTGGGGTGCGTGGTGTGGATATTGGTTCCTTCTAACCAAACTTGGTCGCCTGGTTGGGGTACGTAGGTGGCTGTGGATACATGGGTATTTTTGACGCAAAGTTGACTGGTGGAATGAATTCTGGTTTGTAGCCGTACCAGATCTCGAAGGGTGATTTTCCTGTGGCGCTGTGTTGTCTTGCATTGTGAGCGAATTCCATGAAGGGTATTAGTTCTACCCAGTTGTCGACTTGGAAATTACAAAAGACGCGTAGGTATTGTTCTAGTTCCTGGTTGACGCGTTCTGTTTCTCCATCTGTTTGTGGATGGAATGCTGTAGACATGGTTGACTTGACACCTAGTTTGCTCCAAACTTCTTGCATTACTTTGGAAGCAAATTGTGGTCCTCTATCGGATATTACTTGGTGTGGTAGACCTGTTCGTCTCCAGACTTGTTCTAAGTATAACTTGGATGTTTCTTCGGCAGTGATGGTCTTGTTACATGGAGCAATTATCGTTGCTTTACTGAGATGATCCACTACAACGAATAGTGAATCATATCCTTGTGATGTGGGGAGATCTGTGATGAAGTCCATAGTGATTATTTCCCAAATTTCGTTAGGGACTTGATTTGGTTGCAGGGGTACTTGGTTTCTTGGTTTAACTTTTGTTGCTTGGCAAGTGGCACATCCGTCCACATAGCTCTTGACGAAGGTGGACATGCCTGGCCACCAGAATTCTCGTGAAATTAGTTCGTAGGTCTTCCATCTTCCAGGGTGTCCTGTGGCAAGATGGTCATGGTATTGCTTGACTATTTCTCTTCGGAGATCTTCATTCTTGGGGACGTATACTTGTCCTTTGTACAGGATGATTCCATCTTCTAAGTTCCAATCTTCTAAGCCCTTTGTGAGGGATCTAGGGCCGTTCTTTAGAAGGGTTTCTATGGCAAGGCTGACTTCTTTGTCGTATTCTTGAGTGCTCTTGATTTGTTGTCGTAACGTGGTGTTCCCTTGGACTGTGATTGTTGTGGGTCGGACTGCATGGATTGCGAAAAATTTGTTATCCAGAAGCACACGATCATTTTCTTCGTGAGCTATCCCCTCTTTAAGGTCTGGACGCCTGGACAGGGCATCCGACTTATTTTGGGTACCGGGTTTGTGGACAATGGTGAACTTGAAACGCGAGAGGAAGAGGGCCCATCGTGCTTGGCGCCGTGTAAGTTTCTGTTTCGTGGAAAAATAGACCAAATTTCCATGGTCCGACCAAATTTCGAGGGTGTCTTCGCGTCCTTCAAGGTAGTGGCGAAAAATTTCCAGGGCGCGGATGATAGCAAGGAGTTCTTTATCATGGATTTCATAGTTCCGTTCGGCAGGCTGTAGAGACTTGAAGTGGTATGCGATGGGGTGCCAACGGTTGAGTGCATCGGGTTGTTCTAAGATGGCGCCAGTGGCAAAGTCACTAGCGTCCGTGATTAAGCGGAAAGGCTTCTCGTGGTCTGGTAGGGCGAGGACAGGTGCAGTGGTGAAGGCTGTGATGAGTGTCTGAAAGGCTGTGGATGCTTCTGGGGTCCATAGGAAGGGTACTTCTTTCTTGGTTAAGTCAAACAAGGGGCGTGCAATGGTAGAGAAGTCCTTGATGAAGCGTTGATAAAAGTTGCAAAATCCCAGGAAGGCTTGAACTTGTTTGACCGTCTTAGGAGGTGGCCAGTCTCTTATTCCTGCCACTTTGGCTGGGTCCATGGCAATTTGTCCTTCGGATATAACGAGTCCGAGGTATTCTATGGATGTCTGGGCAAAAGAGCATTTCTCTGGTTTCAAGTAGAGGTCGTATTTTGCTAGGCGTGATAGTACTTTGTGGGTGAGCTTGGTTAACGTGGGGAGGTCCTCTGCAAATATCAGGATATCATCGAGATAGACGACAACGTGTCCTTCATCTATCAGGTCTTCGAAGATGGTGTTCATGAATGTTTGAAACGTGGCAGGGGCGTTGCAGAGGCCGAATGTCATGACTGTGGGTTCATATAGTCCGAGGGGTGTCTTGAAAGCAGCTTTGTACTCGTCGCCTTTGCGGACTCGTATATTGTTGTAGCCCCATCGGATATCTAACTTGGTGAACCATCTTGCGCCACGTAGTTTATCAATGAGCTCAGGGATTAATGGCAATGGGGCGGCGTTCTTGATCGTAATATCGTTTAATGCTCGATAATCTTGTACTGGGCGTAACTTGCCGTCTTTCTTATCTATAAAGAAGAAGGGGCTGGCCATGGGTGACTTGGAAGGGCGAATATATCCCCTTTGTAGGTGATCCGTGATATAAATCTTCAATGCTTCTGATTCTTTGGGCGTAAGACGATAGATGGAGCAATTCTTCATGGTGGCTCCGGGTTTCAATTCTATGGCATGGTCCCATGGCTGGTGCTGTGGTAGTCTTTGGGAGGCTGTCTCGCTAAATACCTTAGCGTACTGTGAAAACTGGGCTGGGATGTGTTCCGTGGATGTCTTGGGTGCTGTTCTAGCTGCAATTTCTGTGCTCGTGGTGGTCTTGGCTCTAATGAGTATATCTTCCTCCTTGGTTTCTTGATGTAGGTACAGGAACAGCTCCATGGCTTCTTGACTAAAGGCAGGTTCACCTGCGACTTGGTATTCTTCCGTGGTTTGTAAAACATTGATCGTGGTTGCTCGCGTCTGCGGCTTCTTGGCTGTAATAACTAGGGACTTGGTGGATAGTGTGCAGGTCTTGGGGCATCTTGTGAAGGCGAGTTGTGGCGTGGCCCAGTTAACTTCTGGGTTGTGTGCTTTGAGCCAGTCTGTTCCTAGGATAATATCGTGGTCGCCTAGCGTGGTTACGTAGAGTTCAACACATTCATCGTGGTATTCTCCATCGGAAGTCTTTATCCGGATTGTCTGGATCGTAGTATATCGAACTGATCCTTGTTTGTTCAATGTTCCATCCACATTCCGTACTGGAAGTGGGTTAACCAGGGTTCTGAGAGTTAGGTTATTCCTCTTGGCAAAGTCTTGATCTATGATGATTCCTTCTGCGCCGCTGTCTAGTAAAGCCCGTGCACTGATTTCTCGACTGGTTTTCTTTCCTACTAGAGTGATTCTGAGCGTAATTGAGGGTGATCGTCTATTCTGTATCGTATCACCGGGTACAGGCTCAGAATCTAACATCTCTAGTAATGAGTATCCTTGGGTAAAACTATGGTTGGCCACTCGTAAAGCCCTAACTGACAGTGCTTCAGTAGGGTAGTTCAAAAATCCTCTGGAAGGGGGGCTGATTGAGGGCGTGGAATCGTGATGTGTGCTGGGGGACTGTGATACATTGCCGCTATCTGGGCAGGGTGATCTTTGGGGGGATCCTCGTAGGATTCTTCTTGAGTTAGGGTCGCGCGTGCCCTAAAGTCTGACCACTGATTACTGGGTCTTCCATTCCCTTGTCCTTGTCGTTGGGAGCTATTCCTGGTCTGGCAGTCCTTGGCTCGGTGGTTCAGCTTTCCGCAATAAAAACAGAGCTTCTCCTTGAAGCGTCGATCTTTTTCTTCCTTGGTTATTCTGCCTGCTTGCTGAGGTCTTATACTCGTGGCTGTGGTGGCGTTGACATGAGCGCCGTCTTCTTCGGCGTACATGGCCCTATTTCTTGGCCCTTGAAGTCTTTGTCCTGTGAATGCTGGGTTACTGTAGAGACGCCATACGCGGTCAAATTCTCTTGCTAGTTCGACCAATTTGTCTAGGGTTGTGGGCTGTGGTGATACACCAATAATCTTCTGGTGTAGAGCTGCAGGGAGTGCCTTTCTAAAGGCGAACATCTTGGTTTCTTCGTTTGCACCTGATCTGGACGCGTACGTGGACCATTCTTGGTACCAATCATTGAAGGGTCGGTTTCCCATACGACAGGAGTACATGAGGTTGGTTGATTCTAACTTGGTGTGTGACGGAATGAAGTGTTTCTTGAACGCGTCTCTGAAATCGTTCCAGGTGCCAAAATCTATGGGCGTGGCTGTGAGGGCTTTGGTCTGCTGATCTTGGGCCCAATCTCCTGCAGGGGTGCCAATCTTGAAGTGCGTTAAGGCAGCCGATACGCGCTTGCCTTCGTTGGTGTACGTGGATTCATTGAGATAGTAGTAGTTTTCAACACTACTCCAAAAGGCTTCTGCCTTGTCTTGTTTGCCATTGAATGGCTCTGGGGGTGTTCCTAATAACTTGGCACCTCCTCCTGAAGCCATGGTGCTTGTTACTGGGGGTGTCGGTGGTGGAGAAGGGGATTGACTCTTGGTACCAAAAAGCTTTGGTTGTCTTGGCGTGAACAGTGGATAACTTGGTTGACTGGATGGTCCTGGGGTACTTGGGAGTGCGCCTGGTAGTTTTCCTGCTGATGGTGACTGGGGGGTGTGTGTTCCTGATAAACTAGCTAGTACCGAGGCGACTGTCTTGGTGGTTTTGTCTAGGAGGCCTGAAACTTCTGCCTGTTCTGTCTCTGAATTCTCTTGGTCTGTACTTGGCGGCGGAGATAAGTCTGATCCTTCTTGGTCAGAGTCTGGGAAGACTACTCTTCTGTTGTTCTTGTAGACCCAAAGTTCTCGTTTGGTCGACCAACGGACTTCCTTTCTGTTGTACTTGGCTGTGAGATTGTGGTGATCGTACGATCCTTTGTCAAATTTGCTATATCCTGGGTAAGCATCTTCAAAATCGTCTTTGCTGACAGTGTCGTCTGTCCCAAAGAATTTCCACGGGAACTTCCCGTTTGGGCTCGTGAGTTCTTCTGTGTTCCAGATAACGTGGATTAGATTATCGTCAAGGGAGAAGAAGGGGTTCTTGAAGTAGACGGGGACTCTTGCTAGTTCTTCAGGGGTAAGGTCTCTAGTGTTTTGGTCTGGTTGATTGCTCATTCACTAGAGCGTCTTTGTAATCTTGATACGGTCCAACCGTCTGAGTCCCAGGCGTAAAAGATTTTATACCCTGGTTGTAGTGTTATTCCGTGAGTTGCACTTGGTCGTTGACTAGATTGAATCCAACAATATTCCTCGAATATTCCGTAATGCGATATTAAGACACTAGATCTCCACAAGAGTCCTTGGAACCCTACTGGGTCTGTGGTGATGTCGCGGATGTTGTTGACTGTGTGCTGGAGGTTTAGGGGAACTCCGTGTCTCTGGAATATGAGTTGACAGTGCTGCTGTTACGGTTCGGATTGATCGGTGCCTCGGGCCGGGAAGTGGACACTGACGCGTCGACTATGACATCGCCGTCAGCAGAATATCGTCATGGACTTGTAGGATCAGTCAGCCGGGTAAGCTCCAGCACATGTGATTGTACGATAACGGATCGGATCTCGGATGACTCGTAGTGACTCATAACTAGGATAGCTGTACTAGGGTTCGCGGTACTTACGCTATTGGCTAGTTAGTATTCAAGCGGCGTTTCAAAGCCCGCGCGTAACTGTATAAGTAGACTAGTGCGAAGACCAAGAACGGCATCTTGGTCTTCTTCAATACCACCACCATCTACTCGTCTGTACTAAGAGGTTTCCCCCTCTTAAGTGAGTGTCCGGCATATCCCCTTAGACCAGGGATCCCCATGACTTACCTTTCGCCTGTCCCTTCGCGGATCAGTGGACTTCCCTGCCGACATCGCAGCTTATCAAGTCTTCCTCTATTGCAACGATCGCGTGGCATCACCCTACCACACCTTCTACATCCTCGACAGTACCTCTTGGGCCCACGCTAAGTACATTGATCGGATCCCATCGGGAGTTCCTCAACTCGAAGACCTCCACGCATATTTTGGACGCGACGAAAGCCTTCAACCTCATCCCGCCTTCTACGCAGACACCTTCGCCAACCGCAACTACCGACTTCTTAGGATCGCCACTCGACAAGAGGCCTAAGTCAGGCAAACGTCCGTGGTAGACGTTACAGCTGCTTGAAGGTCTGTAATTCTCTGGGGTTTCTCGTGGGTAATGTTCTTGATATGAAGGGTACTTCTGGGAGGTGGTAATACGTGGGTTGGGTTGCTAGGAATTGTCCTTCTTCACTACTAGTGGAGGGTTGACGAACGACTGGAGGGAGCTCGTGATAACTTGGATACGTGGGGGTCGCTTGAACTGGGTTACTTGGACGTGTACTTGTTGCTTGATTTACTCTCCTAATGTCTCTATTAGGGATTACTGGAGGGTGTTCTTCTGGAGAGGGAATAGGCGTATCCCTTCTTATGAACTGGTTTCGTTGTCTTCAGCTTCTGTGACGTTGGGATACTTGTTGAGATGCCAGGGTGATAGCCCAATCGAGTGCGCTTTCTGCCAGGGTGATTTAAACAAGGAACCTTCTATATTCTTTCTCTAGAAGGTAGATAATCTTGGCCTGGAGCCCACAATACTACACTAGGTGGAGTAGGTGGGGTATCTGGTCTGTAACCACAAGTACAGACTTCTTTACTACACCAACAGACGCCGTTACTGATCCACTGGTTGGCAGGTTCTCCCCAACCGCTATCAGTATCTGTGAATGGTGTAGGGGGACTTGGACTTGGACTTGGTGGATTGCTTGATGGGAGAGGCTCGTCTCCGTTCTCTTGGATATCAAGGCGTGTGACGAAGTCGTGATCGTCAGGGGTGTCTGGGGGAAGGTGGAAGATCCTGGGGTTGACAATGTTGATGTCTGGGTTTTCAAGGGTTGTTTCCCAGTAGTTTCCCCACTTGAAGGTATATTCACGACCTTCAGTGATAACTAGGCGTGGTCCGAGTTGGGTAGATTCTAGTCGAATCTCTTGGAAGGATATTTGGACTTGTTCGTAGTCCAATCAAAACCGTTCGAGGAAGTATTGTCTTTCTCCGTCTAGGAGCTTTTCTATGATGCGCTGTCTTCTAGGGGCAATGTGGACAAACCAAAGATAGTCGTCTTTGTTCCACAAGAGGGTTGATTCGATGGGAGCGCCGTGGACCGTGAGTGTCTTGGATAGGTGCCAATACAGGAGTTGTTCTTGTGCTAGGTTGCTAAGCCTGTCTAGCTTACTGGTGACGAAGTCTTGAAACTCGACTAAGGTGAGTACTCTTCCAAACGGAAGTATAGCGTCGAGGTCTTTAAGGAGAAGGGTACTGTCACTCCAAACTTCTACTGTGTTGGAGTGGGCAAGGTTAACGAGAGTGCTGGAAGGATAGTACAATTGGAGTTGTCTTTCTCTGTGGGTTTCAAAGAGTGCTTGAGAGCGATTAATTTGCTCTTGTTCAGGGATTTGAGTCGGACGGAAGTGTGACACTAAACCCCTTTTATTTTCTACCGGTGACCAATCTGACTACAACTACTTACTTGTAAAGTAAATAGTTATAGTTCCTGTTGATCTAAGTGGGTAGAGATATACAGGAAGGGGTCAGTGGGAAGCCGAGGCGTGAAACAATACGAAAGGAGGGAGGGACTGGTTCTAACGGCGTCCTCGAAATGATACCCTTGATCGATTACAAAAATCCGGTCCTGCCAAAAGGCCAAGTATCCGTACGTGGAGATGATCCTACCGTCCAGAAAATCTTGGAGCTCAAGGGTGACTAGAGTCCCGACGTACGCCTGCCGAATTACTTGGTTCAAAGGGGCGAATGCCCGATGGATACCTTCTCGGAAGTTGTACTTGATGGAGCCGAGAGGGAGGTCTTGGCTCGGGAGGTCGAGAATGGCTTGGGAGCAGGCGTATAGGGGGGGAATCCCGAGAGTGAGGGCGAGGGGGCGGTGGCGAGGGTAGAGCTGGATGTAATGAGGGGACCGGAAGCGGAAAGGGGTGATGCCGGGGAAGTTAGGGGGGTATGCGAGGAGATGGTCAATGGAGGGGAGCTGTGTTAGTGAGACCTGATAGAACTCCGAGATTGGTCTCCACTGTTCTCCCTGGGGGGTCTGGACGTTGATAAATTGGTGGGGGTGCGGGCCGGTGGTAACGTTGACACAAGACGGGGGGCGAACGATGGGCAAGGCAGGAGGGATGTTCTCCTGATTTTCGTGGGGGAGGTCGTTGTCGGGGGTGTCAACACGAGGGATGCCTTCTGCTACACGATGGTAGTTGATGGGCGAGTCTGGGGTGGCGGGGCGAGCAGAAAGGGACGAGGACCAGGGACGGGGCGAGACAAGGCAGACCGAGGGGGACGGGAGATCGGAGAGGGGTGACAAGGGTCCGATCAAAGGGGACTGGAAAACTTGTACCGGGTCAGGGTACACAAGTTCGGGGGACGGGGAGCGAGTACATGGGGCGCCGGATCGAACGGCTACTTGAGACCGGATATCAAAATCCAGGGACGGGGACGATGGGCGAGAGACCGGGGACGGGACACCAGAGAGGGCGAGGTAGTTTTTGTCGAGTAAAACGTACTCGACGCCGGGGGATGCCTCCTCGTAAGAGAGGGGGGTAGCTGGGCGAGGTGTCGGGGGGCGAGAGAAGACCGGGGATGAGGGCGCTACGAAAGCAGCCGGACCTTGGGGGAGAGCGACTTGCTCAACTTGGACGAGGGGGGTGTTCAACCCCACTGGAGACAATGGACGAGTGAAGGGAGAGGAGGGGGAGAGGCGACGACGAGGGGGGCCACGATACTGGGGCTCCCACGAGGTGTAATAGAACTGGAATCACCGTCCCAGTGACCAAAATCGTCTCCGAAATCAGACACTATCAAGGAGCGTCCAGGTCAGATAAGGAGACTGTCCAAGTGTGATGAACACTCACTCAGAGTGTTCCTGCAATACACTTGGCTGACGAGGAGCGCGAGGGACGAGGAAGACGGCGGGGAAAACTTGATCTAACTTGGCTAGAACGAGGATAACTATGAGATCGCGAATCCAAGCTATGGTGATAGCGAAGAAAGGCACAAGGGAGTTATCCAGGTGGGAGTCACAAGTGGACAGTCTGAGGGACTGTCCGTTCTATTGCTCTAGCTTATATACCTGGGTACATGGTCTGTGCGTACTTTAGGGGAGGCTTACTCCTTCCCACAGGTGCTGCGCAATGGAAGGTTCTGGAAGGGTTCTAAGTATAACAACCAATCAGAATAATCGTAGGTATCGTACGACTGCTCCACAGTCGATTGCGCAAGATTGCGCCATAGTGGCATGACTGCTCCGCAGTCCAATAGGATTAATCCAAAGAGTGGTACGACTTTCAGTCGTCAGGTGACTTGATAAACATAGGATAATCACGTGACCGGTCACGTGACCGTCGGAGTACGAATTTGGAACTCCGACTTCGGATTTCCCCTTTAGGAAATTGATTACATAAGACTGGGCCAGCGCGGACCGGTCTTAGACGCGCGAGTCACGACCCAAGTTTACAGGTTCGTGACAATTTACTATAGTTAACGGCTCTGGCAAAATAGAAGAGGTACATGAGGTACCTCAGGTCTCCCTTTACATGATGAGTGCCAATCACACTCAGAAAGCGTCAAAATGGATGATGGACAGTGGAGCATCAGCACATTTCACACCACACCTTGAAGACTACGACTCCTACACACCTCACGAAGGAGTAGAAGTGCTTCTTGGTGACAACTCTCTACTCAAGAGCGTTGGCACTGGTACGGTCACAATCTGAACCAACAGAGGTTACAACCTCAAAATATCCAATGTGCTTCACCTTCCCAACACACATTCACATATACTGTCCACACCTGCCCTAACAGAAAAAGGTGCAATCATCAGCTTCGATGCTACATCTTTTACTATAAGATTCAATGAGGAGACCATTGCGGAAGGACACAAGGTTACAGGCCTATATTGGCTTGATGGACATCACATAAATACAGTCCAGGCACCTGCATCTGCCAGCCTTGATGTCTGGCATCAGCGCATGGGACATATGTCCAAAGATGCGCTAAAGAGATATGCTCAAGAGTCAGTAAAAGGACTCAACATAAACAATTCACCGGAAGACGGCACACTTTGCCATGGTTGTGAAACTGGCAAATCTACATGTCTCCCATTCCCTCCTTCCACAAAATGTGCACAACAACCCCTTGAAGTCATTCACAGTGACCTTGTTGGCCCCATGCAGAGCCACTCAATACAAGGAAACAAATACTTCGCCACGTTCATAGATGACTACTCCAAAGCAGCAGTCGTTGTCTTTATGAAATCTAAAGACCAGTTTAAGGATGCCTTCATACACTATAAGGCATGGGCTGAAAAGCAATTAAATAAGCCCATTAAAACCTTACACTTGGATCGTGGTGGCGAATACATCAATAATGACTTAAAACGCATACTTTTGGAAGCAGGAATTGAGCATACTCTCATGATGCCTCATTCTCCACAACAGAATGGAAGAGCCGAGTGTTTTAACCGTACGGTTATGGAAAAAGGCACTAGCATGCTTCATCATGCAGGCCTTAGCCTTGGGTTCTGGGAACAAGCAGTACAAACTGCTGTGCAAATCTATAACCGCACTCCCACTTGTTCTAACAAATGGAGAACTCCGCTGGAGCTCTGGGATGGTACAGTCCCAGATGTCTCTTACTCTAGAGTATTTGGCTGCAAAGCCTACTATCATGTACCCGAACACAACTGGCACAAATTAGATCCTAAAGCAAAGGAAGCCATGTTTGTGGGCTATGAACCCCTATCAAAGGGCTACAAACTTTGGGATAGACATAGCCGGTGCTTCGTCTCTTCATGAGATTGTTGATAAGTGACCTGTGCGCACTTAGCGGCTCAAATGGACACGCAGATAACGGACTGCTTTAGATTAGATATACAGGACTTGTAGATTAGATTATTTTTGATCTTTACAATCTCGGACTTCTTGTATTCTCTTATCTATGACATCATATATGTACATGACATCATGGACCACTCTGGATTACCCTTGTACTACGTCTATGTACTTTCCTTTGTTCTTATCTCTATTGTGATGTCACTATGATATCATAGTCTGGACTCTTCTTGTTCTCTACACCTTGTTCTCTTTCTAGTCCATGTCATGGACGCGTATATTATTTTCCTTATTTTTCTGTATTTTTACGGATTTATTGAAGGAAGATAAGAAGGGCCAAAGTACGAGACATCGTCAGTCACATGTTGCCACCATGTGCACCTATAAGCACGTGACCCTGAGATAGTTGCACCCTCAACGGGACAACCCAACCCGGTCACATTCCATTTACGTACGGACTCACACGATTGGTAGATAAGGAAGGAACCCTCTAGATAGTTCTAGACTTCGCTTAGTAGTTTACGCTTACACGCTGTACCTAGTTTTACTCAGCAAAGATAAGGCATCGCGTCAGCGCTATGACAGTGCATCAGTCAGCACAATAGATAGCGCTATTATTAGACATGACGCGTCAGCTCCTGAGTCATGGAGTCTTACTGTACACTTAGTAATAGTGTTAAGACTCAGTTCGAGCTCAGCTCCAGTAGCATATATAAACCCTCCTGTAACGTCCTGAGTGGAACCAACTTGTCCTCTTGGTTCTCCACTCAGGTGCGTATCTTCCTGTACTCCTTACTCTCTCCAATCTGAACTTGTCCTCTTGGTTCTCCACTCAGCGTGCCACTGCGTGATCACTGACTATCCATCCTTGTATAAAGGATCTGAGCCCTAGTCCCCTCCGCACTGACTGCACGCTTAGCGCGTGATTTATCTCCGCGTTCGGGTTGAGTGTGCTCACCTGACGGTTCATCCATTCCCTCACACTTGGACTCAACGTAGCGAGGTGTCATACCGCTACATTAGGACAAGTTCTCCTTACACTCCTGAGCCCTCTCCGCTCACCAGTCCCTTCACTACTCTCTAGGTGGTTGACGACCATCAGTCCTTTGTGTTATCTACCTCACTCTTTGCCTGGGGAAGTCCGTAAGCAGAATCTGTGCATTTGTGGTACAACTGTAGTGTCCGTAAAACCGGCATACATTGTGCTTGCCTTTATTGGGTCTATCTGGTCATCAGTAGACGCCTCTGGGTACTGGCTGCAGAACTGGTCACCACGCCAGATAAGCTGCAGTTAGACATTGAGCCAGCCAGGCCTAGCCTGCGACAGCTGTACACGTACCAACCAGAAAAGTTTGAGAGCGCTTCGGCGTGAGAG
>JAKELL010000149.1:0-123360 GCA_021524915.1 Lactarius akahatsu | reverse complement strand
CATGATCGCCACATGACCGAATACGTCAAAGGATGCGCCAAATGTCAACGACACAAAGTCAACAACTGACCTACGAAAGCACCATTGGTACCTATCACCCCAAAACCGGACGCAAACCCCTTCAAAGTCATAGCACTGGACTTCATCACAAAGCTCCCCATATCCCAAGGGTACAACTCCATCCTCATGGTCACTGATCACGACTGCACCAAAGCATCAATCTTCATCCCATGCAACGAAGAAATTATGGTGGAAGGAACGGCAGCCTTGTACGTCACACACGTATTCTGGAGATTCGGGTTACCAGCCAAAATCATCAGTGACTGAGACCCCCGATTTGCGTCCAAATTCACACGAGAAGTATGCCATATTCTGGGAATTTACCAGAACATCTCCATGGCCTACCACCCACGCACAGACAGACAATCAGAACGGACCAATCAATGGCTAGAGCAATATCTAAGGTTTTGGACGAACAAACGCCAAGACAATTGGGCACACTTCCTTCCCATGGCAGAATTTGCGCACAACAGCTGGCCCCATGAGGCAACAAGGAAGTCCCCTTTCACCCTCATGATGGGATATGACCCGCGTGCTGATTGGACCGATAAGCCATCACCAATACCACAAGTACTCACACGCCTACACCAATTCCAAGAAGCGCAGAAGGACACCCAAAATTTGATCAAAAAGGCTCAAGCGCTGTGGGTGAAACACCGAAACACCCCGCATTATCAAATAGGGGACCAAGTGTGGCTGGAAGGGCGCCATCTACAAACCAATCAACCCACAGCCAAACTCGCAGCGTGAAGACACGGACCGTTCCGAATCACTAAGGTACTATCTCCTGTCAACTACCAATTGGAACTCCCCACGCAGTGGAGCATACACCTGGTATTCCACACAGATCTACTAACTCCTTACCGAGAAACGCCCATGCACAGGGAAAATTTCCAACGCCCACCACCGGACCTAGTAGATGGCAAAGAGGAGTATGAAGTGGAGCAAATTCTAGACTCTCGACAATTCGGCCGAAGCAAGAAATTGCAATACCTAGTGAAATGGAAGGGGTACCCAGACTCGGAGAACCAGTGGGTCGATAAAGATGACGTGTTCACTGATGAAGCAGTAGTGGAGTACGAACGGAGCTCAAAAGCCCGGGAAACACATATAAACCAAGGGAAGACGACATACCAAACCCCATCATCTCATCCTGGACTCATCACTCGAACAACAATGTCTCTTCCCTCTGCCTCCACTTCCACCGCTCTCGCTCCCTGCCTCGTCGACAGCATCACCCATCAAGAACTTAAGGACGCCCTTGACAACGCACAACCCATCTACAACCTCGACAACCCCAAACAGCCAGCCACCTACTGGCTCGTCAGCAGCGATGGACAGCGGCTTTGCACCGCGCTGTACTCCAAAACTGAAGTTACTTGGCTTCGTGAAGTTGTCGGAGGCAGTGAAAGTCCCATACCTTGACTTGGCACCGCCGAAGAAGAAGAACCAGGCCATGCTGAGGTGGGAAGAGTGGATGAAGACGCAGTCGTGGAGGGAACCTGTGGAGCAATGGCGACAGCAGCAACTGGCAGCCACAGTGGCATGGAGGGCCTGCATCCTCATCCAATGCCGCCAGCACACTGAGATGCTGAGAGGGTGGTTTATGAAGCAGTAGACGGAGCACTTTGGGAGTGGTACCCAGCTGAGCAGCCGTATCTCATAACAGCCACTGACACTGACGACCCCTGCAAGACGCCCTACACCTGTGACACAACCAGGCACCCTCTGTACCGCGCTGGGGTCGTCGTCAACACAGAGGCAACACCCCTGCCCGCCATCCGCCTTCGGTACCTCGGAGGCACTGTGCGCATGGCACCTCACAGATACAAACACAATCGGGGGGATGACTTTGTCCACTACCCCATCACCGACGCACAGGGAGTCACCCGCCAAGCCACATTCATTCAAGTAGTCAGAGGACCGGACCCCCTAGTACTGGGGCTTGTTGATGACAGCGACAAAGTATACAGTTGCCCTCTCTACACCAAACCACAAGTACGTGAGGCCGGCAAGGTGCACTACTCGCCCGAGGACATGTACGCCCTTGTCAACAGGCACAGAACACAGCACAGGGTGGACCGGGCAGTGAACGAGCTGAGGGATGTGGGGGTAAAAGCTGAGTTAACCTGTTACTGTGCCTACAAACACAAGGCTGAGAGGATGGAACAGTGGCTTCATGTCACGGTACGGGAGAAGTGGACTCTTACCTACGGTTATGACCCCGTTAGTAAGTAGTAATGTGTCATGGACAGTCGCATCAGTCAGCAGGGACAGTAGAATCACATGCCAATAGGGCATGACTCATTCCTAGGATAGCTGTAGTAGGGTTCGAGCTACTTACGCTACTAGTCGTACGGGTTCAGGAGGAGCTTTAAAGCTACCTCATACATGTATAAATAGTGGCTCGATAAGACCAAGATACGCCATCTTGGTCTTCTTCAATCACCACTTTCATCTTATCTCGTTCACGCGTGTTTCACTTGCCTCTTCGCGCAAGTCATCTTTATCGATCGGGATACCTAGTGGCACGACTTGCCCTAGTGTACGTTGGGATCATGTGCCAGATAAGCGCCGTGTATCTCGTGACCAGGTCACGTGACCTCGAGAGGATATTTCGCTAAGTCGTAAACGCCCTTTCGCAGTCCAAGTCGGACTAACGCCAGTGGTGGCGTTACATTAAGACCAAGATCTACCCATCGTGGCGTTTACAACTTGAGACCAGTGGAGAAACTTTCAAACCTACCCCCTCGAGCGAAGGGGAGATCGCAACGTACCAGCACAATTCCTAGGAGCAGCAAGGTGGAGAGAATACAGAGGGGAAACAGGATACTTCGTAGACTTCGCGTCGGGCCCAACCCGATACCGCCCCGTTGAGTTCAACTTTGACCATCTGTGTTGGGTAGAAATTACTTGGAACCCCATAGATAACCGCTACGACGCAGTACGACCCGCAGGGAGAAACTACAACTGCAACATCGACTCAAGGAACCTACCCACACGCGCAGAGTGGGGACGCATAGACGGACAACCAGAAGAGGAACCAAGCACCTCTGAACCCAGAACCCCCGCACCATCAGAAACCAGCGGAGACGACAAAGAGACAAACGACGAAGAATCGGAAGTAGGGGACATAATACAAACAGCTGAGTCCCTACGCATAAACGAACCAGAGAACATCGAAATACACCCCCCCGCAGAAATGGCTACCGCAACAATCACCAAAGTTGACGTAGCAATCGAAGAAACCCGAAGAATTACCGAAGAAGCCGAAGCCTACCTGCGCCCCATTAACCCAACAACCAGACACCGCATGACGGCCGATGACGCCGCCATATTCAGAGCAGTAGGACCGGACGTACCCAACCCACCCCCGGGAGCAGGCGGACCAGCGCCACCAAGAAGACCCGGTGGAAGCTTCGGCCAAGGACCACCAGGAGGCGGAAGACCACCACACGGGAGCAGGCAACCCCAATTCGGAGGAGGGGGAGATCCCTTCGGAGGAGGACCACCACCACCACCACCACCAGCTGCAGGACCCGCTCCGGGAGCACCACACGGAGCAGACAAACTCGTGGGAGAACCCCCGAGCATATTCGACGGAAACCGAGATGAGTACGAGTCGTTCCTCACACAGTGGCACATTTACTGGGGGCAAAACTCAGAAGCGCCAATCATGACCAACGTCTATCGACGATGCCTACTGTTTCTGGGATTCGTCAAAGGACCACGAGTGTCTAATTGGACGCTCGGATTCCTCCAGTGGCTCAACAACGAACTGCACCACGGACGCAACAGATACGACCCATTCCTATGGGATACGTTAACGGCGGGATTTTCGGACCGCTTCTCGAACGTCCTAGAACAGGAGCAAGCGCAAGCCACCCTGGCAAAAGGGTTCAAAATGATTGGGGACGATATTGATTCGTATGTCACCAACTTCGAACAACTAGCACGGAAGGCTGATTATCGCCTCAACGATCGCCAAACGCTGGACCGATTCACGGCAGGCCTTCCGAGAGCCCTCTTCACAAAAATATACGAGTTGGACGATCCTCAAACATTCAACGAATGGAAGGAAGCGGCGCTGAGACAACAAAAACAATACATCCACTTACGCGCTCGCCTAGGACTCAACACAACACCCCGCAGTGCACCACCACCACGACCACAGCAAAATCGGGGATACACCCCGCAGTGGGCACCACCCAGATTCCCACCACTGCGTCACGATCCAAACGCCATGGACACATCAGCGGATCGCACCCGAGCCCGCCTCGCCGAAGTAGGAGACCCAAACCGAGGGGGCTACCAACGACCCCCATTTCCACAAAGAGGAGGACCAGGACAAAATCGAGGAGGCAGACCACGCCGGGATATGAGGGAAGTCATCTGCTACAACTGTAACAATCCCGGCCACTTCTCACAAGAATGTACACGCCCCAGAAAACCAAGGCAACCCCTCCCACCACGCGCAAGCACGAGTCGAAGCATGGACACCGACTACTACAGTCAAGAGCCGGCAACAGTACGTCGCGCGGAGGCTACACCAGAAGAGCAAGCCAAAGGGTGGATGGAAACGCTTAGAGGGGCTAGCGACGAGGTGAAAGACCTCGTATTCAAAGATCTCTGGACCCAAGAGGGTTTTCAGGATGCCTAAACCCATCGGCCTGGGTGAGGGCAGTTAATTGTAACTCTGTAATCATGACTCGCTATCGTTCGCTCAGAATCCCAGTCTCGATTCGCACCAGTTACTCCATGGCTGACATAAGAGGGCTCGTAGACTCCGGAGCCACCGACAACTTCATAAGACCCGCGTTCGCTAAATGCATGGGCCTCGGGCTACAAACCCTTGAGAAACCCAAAAAGATCTGGAATATAGACAACACGGAAAACAAAGCTGGGTCTATTACACACTTCATTGACCTGGACGTCCAAACCAATAACGTCTCTAAGACCATGAGGTTCCTCGTCACCGACATAGGAAACGAGGATCTCGTCCTCGGATACCCCTGGCTAGCAACCTACGAGCCAACTATCAGCTGGGCACACGCCACCATTCACAAAGGGGCCCTTCCAATAGTGCTTCGATCAATCAACCCCACAGAAACGCAAACCACCATTGCCAGTGCAATGACCCAAGACGAAGCAGAAAATATTGTCCAAGAACTCGAAGAGGAATGCCAGATACGTACCACAGCCACCGAACTAGCCATTGCAGCCAATCAAAACACCGTCGTGGAAGCCCTCCCAGAACCATATCAACGCTTTGCAAAGATCTTCAGCGAAGAAGCATCCCACCGATTCCCACCATCACGACCTTGGGACCACGCAATTGACTTCAAACCAGGCACACCCCCCAGCATCGACTGCAAAGTCTACCCAATGTCACAGGACGAAGACGGACAACTACGCGAATGGCTAGACGAACAGCTCAAGCTAGGCTATATCCGACCCTCAAAGTCACCCTACGCCTCGTCATTTTTCTTCATCAAGAAAAAGGATGGAAAGCTGAGACCAGTACAAGACTACCGGCGAATCAACGCCTGCACGGTGCGCAACCAATACCCACTACCTCTCATGTCGGAACTCATCAACGACCTCGGAGACGGACACATATTCACCAAACTCGACGTCCACTGGGGATACAACAACATGCGGATCAAAGTAGGCGACGAACACAAGGCCGCGTTCAAAACAAAATACGGACTCTTCAAACCTCTTGTCATGTACTTTGGACTTACAAACTCACCGGCAACGTTCCAGAACATGATGAACGACATCCTGGGCGACACAATCCGCATCTTCGCAGCAATGGGTACAATCATCCGCGTCTATATGGACGACATCGGCATTGCAACACTCGAACACGCAGGACTCCAGGCACACATAGACGCAGTATGCGCAGTACTCCAAGTCGCGATGGACCACGACCTCTACTTCAAACCGTCCAAATGCACCTTCCACCAACTGCGAATGGATTACCTGGGGGTAATCCTTGAAAAGGGGGTAACTCGCATGGACCCCGTAAAAATTGCAGGCATACGCGACTGGCCAACACCAACGAAGGTACGCAACATACGCTCCTTTCTGGGCTTCTGCAATTTTTACCGCCTCTTCATTCGTGGTTTCGCCACATACGCACGAGCTCTCAACAAACTTACACGCAAAGACGCGGAATGGACATGGGGCAAAGACGAAGAAACCGCCTTCCAAAACCTCAAATGCCTAGTCACCAGCGAACTGGTACTCGCACATCCCACACTAACGGACCAATTCGAACTCGAAGTAGACGCATCCGGATACGCAGTAGGCGCAGTGCTTCTACAAAAGAAACAAGACGGAAAACGACACCCCATCGGATACTTCTCAGCCACCCTGAACGAAGCTGAACGCAACTACGACATCTACGACTTGGAACTTCTAGCCATCGTCAAAGCGCTGCGACACTGGAGACCATTCCTGGCAGGATCCCCACACAAAATCAAAATCTTCTCAGACCACCTAAACCTCACGCACTGGAAATCCCCGCAAAAGATAAGTCGCCGCGTGGCTCGAGAGGTACTGGAACTCATGGAATACGACTTCGAGATCCACCACATCAAAGGAACCAACAATGGCCGCGCAGACGCCTTATCACGAAGACCCGACTACGACAGAGGAGAACGAGATAACGAAGGGGTTGTCGTCCTACCAGAAGCCGTATTCGCGCGAAACCTCACCACTCAACACCCGGAGACACACGATCAAGACGAAAGCATCATACGCCCATGGGTAGACCCCCACAAACTCAAGAAAGTCAACGAAGTCTGGTACCACCAAGGCACATGAGTCATCACCGGAGGACCCGAGGAAATCCACACCATCATCGCCAACCATCACGACCCCCCAGTTTACGGCCACCCCGGAATCAAATGGACGGCGAGAATCATCGAACGAAGTCATTGGTGGCCAAACATGTTGAAACAAATAACAGAATACGTCCAAGGATGCGCAGAATGTCAACGACACAAGGTCAACAACCGCCCAACGAGAGCCCCGCTAGCACCAATCACACCAAAACCCGACGCTAAGCCGTTCGAGACCATCGCACTCGACTTCATCACTAAACTGCCGACATCGCAGGGATATGACGCCATTCTCACCATAACTGACCACGACTGTACCAAAGCAGCAATCTTCATCCCCTGCAACGAAGAAATATCGGCGGAAGAAACTGCAGCCCTGTACGTGACCCACATATTCCGGAGATTCGGATTACCGGCAAAAATCATTAGCGATCGCGACCCACGTTTTGCATCGAAATTCACACGAGAGCTGTGCCGAATCCTCGGC
Source organism: Lactarius akahatsu (assembly GCA_021524915.1). Taxonomy (NCBI): domain Eukaryota; kingdom Fungi; phylum Basidiomycota; class Agaricomycetes; order Russulales; family Russulaceae; genus Lactarius; species Lactarius akahatsu. The sequence goes on along the minus strand of JAKELL010000149.1, from coordinate 115,965 downwards.
ATCTATCAAAACATATCCACGGCATATCACCCCCGAACAGACGGACAATCAGAGCGCACCAATCAATGGCTAGAACAGTATCTCCGGTTCTGGACCAACGAGCGTCAAGATAACTGAGCGCAATTCCTACCTATGGCAGAATTCGCGCATAACAATTGGCCACACGAAACCACAAGGAAGTCCCCATTTTCACTTTTGATGGGATACGACCCCCACGCTGATTGGATCGATAAGCCTTCGCCCATTCCCCAGGTACTCACAAGGCTCCAACAGTTCCGAGACGCACGGAAAGAAGCCCAGAACCTTATCAAAAAGCACAATCCTTATGGATCAAACACCAAAATACGCCCAAGTATCAAGTAGGAGACCAAGTGTGGTTAGAAGGGCGACATCTCCGAACCAACCAACCAATGGCCAAACTCGCGGCACGACGGCACGGACCATTCCAAATCACACGAGTATTGTCACCGGTCAACTATCAACTCCAGCTTCCCACGCAGTGGAGTATCCACCCTGTATTCCACATCGATCTGCTCACGCCTTATCGCGAGACGCCCATGCACGGGAAGAATTTCCAGTGCCCACCACCAGATTTGGTGGACGGAGAGGAGGAATACGAAGTGGAGCGCATTCTAGACTCCAGGCGGTTCGGCCGGAGCAAGAAACTGCAGTATCTCGTGAAATGGAAAGGATACCCAGACTTGGAAAATCAGTGGGTCAACAAGGATGACGTATTCGCTGACGAAGCCATAACGGAGTACGAGCGGAGTTCAACTGCAGCCAGGATACATATAAACCGGACACACGACGCTAAGTTGCCCCCATCCCTTCACACTGGACTCCTCACTCAACCAACAATGTCCTTTTCCTCTGCCACCTCTTCCACCCCTCTCGCTGCCCGTCTCAACAACAGCCTCACCCACGAAGAGCTCCGAGAGGCCCTCACCAATGCGCAGTCTATTATCGACATCGAGGAGCCCGACCAACCCGCCACCTACTGGCTCATCAACGGTCGTGGAGACCGCCTCAACACTGCACCGTACACGGAGGCCGAGATTACTCAGCTTCACGCAGCTGTCGGACTCTTTGCGAGTCCCCCACTTCGACCTCTCCCAATCCGAGTCAAGCAGCAAGAAGACGAAGAAGACGCCAGCCACGCTGCGATGGCAGGAGTGGATGAAGAACCGACCCTGGAGACCGCATGCGAATCAGTGGAAGCAGCAACAGCTGGCGGCAGCCGCGGCACGACGAGCGTGCATCCTCATTCGACGCCAACAGCATATCGCGACACTGAGAGAGCAGTGTACGAAGCGGTAGAAGGAACGCTAAAGGAGTGGTACCCAGTTGAGCAGCCCTACCTTATCACGGCCACCGACTCTGACGACCCCCGCGAAACCCCATACGCCTGCGACACCATGGGGCGGCCCTTGTATCGAGCCAGAGTCGTCGTCGACACCGAAAACCAAACGCTCCCCGCCGTCCGTCTCTGCTACATGGGAGGCAACGCTCGCACCACCCCACACGGCTACAAACATAATCGGGGGGACGATTTCGTCCATTACCCCATCACCGACACGCAGGGGGTGACACACCAGGCGACCTTCATCCAAGTAGTCACCGGCCCCGACCCCCTCGTACTAGGCCTCGTCGACGACAGCGACAAGGTCTACAGCCGACCCCTATATGCGGAGCCACAAGTACGCAAGGCCGGGAAGCCCCACTACGCCCCCGAAGACCTGTATGCCCTCGTCGGCGGACATAGCAACCAGCATAGGGTAGACCGGGCGTTGAACGAGTTGAGGGATGTAGGGCTCAAAGCTGAGGTAACCCGTTTCCGCGCCTACCAACACGAGGCCGAACGGATGGAGCAGAGGCTTCACGCCCTGGCACAAGCGCTCGGGGGAGTACAAGCGGAACTCGTCCGCTGTAAGTTTCACCTCGAGATGGCTAACGTATTGGATCGAATCACGGAGCGACAGGAGGCTTGGGTAGGAGGGATAGGCCCCACTCGGCGCCGTGGGCGTCGCAGCTGAAAAGGGGGTGATGTCACGGTACGGGAGAAGTGGACTCTTACCTACGGTTATGACCCCGTTAGTAAGTAGTAATGTGTCATGGACAGTCGCATCAGTCAGCAGGGACAGTAGAATCACATGCCAATAGGGCATGACTCATTCCTAGGATAGCTGTAGTAGGGTTCGAGCTACTTACGCTACTAGTTGTATGGGTTCAGGAGGAGCTTTAAAGCTACCTCATACATGTATAAATAGTGGCTCGATAAGACCAAGATACGCCATCTTGGTCTTCTTCAATCACCACTTTCATCTTATCTCGTTCATGCGTGTTTCACTTGCCTCTCCGCGCAAGTCGTCTTTATCGATCGGGATACCTAGTGGCACGACTTGCCCTAGTGTACGTTGGGATTACGTGCCAGATAAGCGCCGTGTATCTCGTGACCAGGTCACGTGACCTCAAGAGGATATTTCGCTAAGTCGTAAATGCCCTTTCGCAGTCCAAGTCGGACTAACGCCAGTGGTGGCGTTACACTTCATGCCCTCGCCCAGGTGCTCGGAGGGGTGCAAGGCGAGCTCACCTGGTGCAAGTTCTGCCTGGAGATGGCCAATCTCCTTGATAGGATTACAGAGAGGCAGGAAGCATGGGTAGGAGGTATCAGGCCCACTCAGCGCCGTGGGCGTCGCAGCTGAAGAGGGGGTGATGTCGCGATTGAAGAAACAGACCCTTACTATACAGATATGACCCCTTTAGTAAGTGGTAATGTGTCATGGACTCACAACGCATCAGTCAGCCATAGTATCACATGTTAGATACTATGACTCATTCCTAGTAGTAGCTGTAGTAGGGTTCGAGCTACTTACGCTACTAGTCACTTCAGATTGGAGAGGAGCTTTAAAGCTACCTCGCAAACTGTATAAGTAGAGTACACAGAAGACCAAGAACACCATCTTGGTCTTCTTCAATCACTACCACCTTGACTCATATTCGCGTCTATTGCTTGTCTCCTTTGAGCAAGACGATCAGCCTACTGCCCAGTGAGCCCAAGAAGCGTCCTGGTGCAACAACCATGATCACGAGATTGTGTGACTAAAGATACTGAAGAAGCTCCGGACGAGCGAGTCATATCCAGCTAAGTCGTGAACACCCTTTCAAAGTCTAAGTCAGACTCAACGCCAGTAGTGGCGTTACACTCAAACCCTACTGTAGCTACTACTAGGAATGAGTCATAGTATCTAACATGTGATACTACAACTGATGACTGATACACTAGTCCATGACTCATTACTGCTTACCATGAGGTCATATTCGTATGGTAAGAGTTCGTTCCGCCGATCCATAACAACAGGGGTGGAATAATGGGGAGGGTTCTGGGCGGCTGGTTGTTGAAGAGGTTGGGAATGGCTCAAGAAAGGTGTGCTTGAATGAACCCTCAGAGCTGGTGAGTGTGAGGGCGTTGACATCACGTGCTGGCTTGACAGGGGTAGTTGGTACAGTGAGAGAGGGCCAAGCGGTCCATTGGAGGGTGTCACGCCACCAGCGGGGTGACGTGCAACTCTGGGTTTACCAGCAGACGGCATAACGAAAGAGCCAGGTCAAGGGGTCATAGTCGCAGATGATGACTAAGGAGACTTGGATCGGTCAAAGGCGTATGCTTGAAGAGGCGCAGTGTAACGTTCCACCGGACGTTCCTTCTTGTACTGCGGACAAGGCTTTCGGGACGACCCAACGATCACCGGGATATGTCGAAGTCACGTGCTCGATCTTGTACTAGCTCGCAAACGAGGCGTAGTAGTGTAGCCCACAGGATGCAGAGGGCAATAAAGAGAGCAAGTCAAAGTTGATATGGCAGAGTGGTCGGCAGGACAGCACAACCAAGGGAGAATGAGGCAGCACGTTCCTTGAACGGCAAGAGTAGAGCGGAAAGGAAAGGACAGGGGCCTCACGGCGATCCCTCAGCTAAGGACGATTCAACAGATGTATATGCACCAAAGGTAGCTATCAGCACACAACTGGCAAGACAGCGCAGGAGTGGCACTACAGTGGGTGGTATAATCCAAGAAGTCAAGCTTAGGTCTTCAGCGACCATAAGCCCCAGTCTATATACATGTCCAAGGAGGTTTGAACCCCAGCTTGGAACTCCGAAACCCTAATATCCGGATCCTAGGAATGAGTCACAAACGAGTCAGAGATAACAATCCACCAATGGCAGTAAGGCGCAAAGGTATGAGTCAGAGATAAAGATCCGCAGCTGTATGAGCGCTGCTTCCATCCAATCAGAACGCAAACGTGTACAATCCATCAGAATCAAGGCACAATCGATCAGGCACATACGAGTCATCGCAAACACGAGGCAGTCGAGACCGGTCCAGGCACAAGCTCATCTGGACCCTTCTGGTGCAAGTCTAGCCAGGTCACGTGCCAGGGTCACGTGACGGGCGCTTGACGTAAGATCACGTGATCTACTCCCAGTATTCTTGAGCGAATCCGTGGTAGTTGGGAAAGTCACGTGACTTAGCTGTTTGTTGGGTAGTCCACGCCCCATATCCCATAACTACAACCTCTTCTTCGGCATTTTCAGCACGTGATCGCTTTACGGCAGTGTTCCGGGGTCGTGCAGGGGTGTTCGGGGGAGCAGTTACGGGCGAAACCGTAACACGCAGTGAGAACAGTGATGCACAAGGTAAGAGGATGGTCTTAAAGTGCAGAGCAAGGTTCCCAAGGTACTAGCTGGTATTGCTAAGTAACTCAAGTCTGGGGACTTGAGTACGAAACGCTACTGGTATATATACATGCAAGTACATAAGGTTCGTACCCAGCTAAGTCCGCTCTACCAAGGGTTCAGTGGTCCGTGTGCAGCCATGGAACCTACTAGAAGGTCACATGAGGCATTGCACCATCTGTCGTCATCGGTCTAGGTTAGTCTGGGCCCAAGTCACGTGATCGGTGACGTCACAAGTCCAGGTTCTTCCATAACCACTCCCTAGCACCCGGGGATCCAGTGCGGCTGCTCATCTGGCTCTGTGGAGTCTCTGCTGGGTCTGGCAGTATCTCCGGGCCGTCATGCGCTGTTACGGACCCCGACCACTGAAGGTGTGGCCCACGCACATGACGGCCCAGAGAGACTGCCAGACACTGCAGAGACTCCGCGGAGCCCGATTGCCGGCCACGCCAGATCCTGGGTGCTAGGGAGCGGTTACGGATGAACCTGGGCTTGTGACGTCACTGATCACGTGACTTGGGCCTGGACTGACCTAGACCGATGACGATAGATGGTGCAATGCCTCATGTGACCTTCTAGTAGGTTCCATGGCTCCACACAGACCACCAAACCCTCGGTAGAGCGGACTTAGCTGGGTACGAACCTTATGTACCTGCTTGTATATATACCAGTAGCGTTTCGTACTCAAGTCCCCAGACTTGAGTTACTTAGCAATACCAGCTAGTACCTTGGGAACCTTGCTCTGCACTTCTAAGACTATACGCTTACCTTGTGCACCACTGTTCTCGCTGCGCCTCTTCGAGCGTACGCCTTTGACCGATCCAAGTCTCCTTAGTCATCATCTGCGACTACAACCCCTTGACCTTGCTCTTTTGTTATGCCGTCTGCTGGTAAACCCAGAGTCGCACGTCGCCCCGCTGGTGGTGTGACATGCGCGTGGGCCGCACCTTTGGTGGTCAGGGTTTGTAACAGAGGGCACTATAGGATGTGAATGATAGAATGGCGATGTGGGCTGTGGTTGGTGCAGGAGTGGGGTGTCGCAGTCAGAGAATGTAGCGGTATGACAACCTCGCTACGTCAAGCTCAAGTGCGAACTATAAGTGAACTGCCTGGTGAGCACACCCAAGCCTGGCACGGAGATAAATCACACGCTAACGTACAGTCACAGCGGAGTGGACGAATAACTCAGAGTCTTTATGCAAGAACTCAAGACGTCAGTGATCACGCTGTGGTACGCTGAGTGGAGAACCAAGAGGACAAGTTAGGATTGTAGAGTAAGGAATACAAGGATGATACGCACCTGAGTGGAGAACCAAGAGGACAAGTTGGTTCCACTCAGGACGCTACAGGAGGGTTTATATACGCTACTGGAGCTGAGCCTTAATTGAGTCTGAACACTATTACTAAGTGTATAGTAAGACTCCATGACTCAGGAGCTGACGCGTCATGTCTAATAATAGTGCTATCTATTGTGCTGACTGATGCACTTGTCATAGCGCTGACGCGATGCCCATCTTTGCTGAGTAAAACTAGGTACAGCGTGTAAGCATAAACTACTAAGCGAAGTCTAGATCTATCTAGAATGTTCCATCCTTATCTACCAATCATATTAGTCCGTACATAAAAGGAATGTGACCGGATTAGGTTGTCCCGTTAAGGGTGCAACTATCCCAGGGTCACATGCTCAAAGGTGCACATGATGGCAGCATGTGACTGACGACGTCTCGTACTTTGGCCCTTCATATCTCCCTTATATAATTCCGTAAAAATACAGAAAAATAGAGAAATAAATATACGCATCCATGACAGAGAAGTGGACTCTTACTATATGGATATGACCCCTTAGTAAGTAGTAATGTGTCATGGACTTCACGGATCAGTCATCCATCATAGTATCACATGTTAGATACTATGACTGTTACGATTTCCGCCTTACTATACAACGTGTTCTGTCTGCCTTCTTGCTCTGCCTCGTGTTTGCATGTACTTTTACCCGTGACCCGTTCCGATTCATTCTCCAACTCTTATCTCGCACCAACCCCATGACCGTAGAGAAGCCAGACTTATGACCTCTAGGACCCGCTGACGTCATTTGAGCCCCGTGTGCCCCCGCGGGATTCCCTTGTACTTCTTATGGACTTCCCCTTCGCACTTCCTTATTAGCTCACTGAGGCCAGTACCTCAGGATCGCGCCATGTGTTTGTACCTTACAAACACCCTGTACTAGTATATAAGTCACGCCCTACCTAGCTTGTACAGTAGACTTGACTTCTTGTGTAATACCACAATCGTCTTTGCCTCACGAACGACTTTGACTCGCTGTTGCGCTTGAGTCCCCCTTTTTGCTCGCCTTTTCGCTTGAGCCTCAACTTCCCACTACTATCCTTGTGTCCCTGGGAGACCAAGTGATACTTGTTCACCATTGAACTGAACCCTAACCAGTTCACGCCTTGCCGATCCCGTTGACTTGCTGAAGTACACGTCGTACTTAACGCCCCTGTGGTGGTGTTACAATAGATCTAGTCACCTTGATTAGCAACCTAGATCATACTAGATCTAGGAAAAAATATACAATTTAACTTGTGGTACTTATCAGATGACATAATATCACATGTATTTGTGCCTTTGGTTATTTGTCACCTATCTTATTTATTATCTTATTTATTATTTATATTATTTATAATCATTAATTACTGCATCTGATTGGTCATTATAAACAGCATTGCATGGGATTTGAACCAAAGACATCAGCTGACATATTTTCTGAGTTGAGCATTTAACTGTCACGGACGCGTATATTATTTTCCCTATTTTTCTGTATTTTTACAGAATTACTTAAGGAAGATATAAAGGGCCAAAGTACAAGATATCGTCAGTCACATGATGCCACCATGTGCACCCATAAGCACGTGACCCTGGGATAGTTGCATCCCTTATGGGACAACCTAATCCAGTCACATTCCACTTACGTACGGACTCTTGTGATTGGTAGATAAGGAAGGAACATTCTAGATAGTTCTAGAACTTGCTTAGTAGTTTACGCTTACTCGCTGTATTAGGTTTTACTCAGCAAGATAAGGCATCGCGTCAGCACTATGACAAGTGCATCAGTCAGCACAATAGATAGCGCTATTAATAGACACGATGCGTCAGCTCCTGAGTCATGGAGTCTTACTGTACACTTAGTAATAGTGTTTAGACTCAGTTAAAGCTCAGCCCCAGTAGCGTATATAAACTCTCCTGTAGCGTCCTGAGTAGAACCAACTTGTCCTCTTGGTTTCTACTCAGGTGCGCATCCCACTGTATTCCTTACTCTCCAAATCCTAACTTGTCCTCTTGGTTTCTACTCAGCTTACCACTGTGTGACACTGCGAGTTGTGCTCCTGTATAAGGATCACCTCTGACCTTGCGTGCTCCACAGTGACTGTAAGTTCGGCACGTGATTTATCTCCGCGCTAGGCTTGAGTCCTGAAAGCCTGACAGTTCACTTCACCAACTCTTTCACTTGAGCTTAGCGTAGCGAGGTGTCATACCGCTACATTAACCACTACTCCAACAAGTCTTTTATTACTCACCCTACTATATTTTATTTATATAGCAGGCCCTGCTAGAAAATCTTGTAGAAGTAGAAATCTGAATGGTACTAGTGTTACTGGTAGAGTCATAGAAATTAGTAGAAATCAATAGAAATGTGAACACTGTTACTAGGTCTACCTCTTGGTCTACCTAGTGCTAGGCCATTCTATTGGTGTGACTAGATCAGCTAGGATGTTGTCTAGAATTCCAACAATAAAACTGGAAGTTCTGGCACAACTAGAATGTAACTAGCACTAGTCTAGCCAGTCATACTAGTCACACCAGGCATTTCTAGCTGATTTGGTCTTGCTGATGACTGGCAAACTGTCAAGCTTTGTTCAGCGTGCCAGGCACGCAGCTCAAGGACCAAACACTGTTGGTCTGGCCGTGTTACTTGTAGAGCCAACTGCGTATTCCATCTGAACAGCTCAGCCAAAGAAGCATGGTAAGAAAAAACAAGAGGTGTGTAATGCCACCACAGGGGTGTTAAGTACGACGTGTACTTCAGCAAGTCAACGGGATCGGCAAGGCGTGAACTGGTTAAGGTTCAGTTCAATGGTGAACAAGTATCACTTGGTCTCCCAGGGACACAAGGATAGTAGCAGGAAGTCGAGGCTCAAGCGAAAAGGCGAGCTGAAGGGGGACTCAAACGCAATGGCAAGTCAAAGTCATTCGTGAGGCAGAGACAATTGTGGTATTACACAAGAAGTCAAGTCTACCGTACAAGCTAGGTAGGGCGTGACTTATATACTAGTACAGGGTGTTTGTAAGGTACAAACACATGGCACGATCCTGAGGTACTGGCCCCAGCGAGCTAATAAGGAAGTATGAAGGGGAAGTGCATAAGAAGTACAAGGGAATCCCGCGGGGGCACGCGGGGCTCAAATGACGTCAGCGGGTCCTAGGAGTCATAAGTCTGGCTTCCCTACGGTCATGGGGTTGGTGCGAGATAAGAGTCGGAGAATGAATCGGAACGGGTCATGGGTAAAAGTACACGCGAACACGAGGCGAGGTGAGAAGGAGAGCAGAACACGTTGTACAGTAGGGTGAAACTTGTAACAAGGTGGCTAGTAATACTAATCAAGTGACTGCGGCGACAGATATTCCAAGTTGACCCAGTGAAGAAAAAGACTATGCTCGTAGTCATGGCTGCTTTCGGGGAGCTCGGAATGCCACAAATGATACACTCACGCCTTGCAGTGACCCTCCATTTTCCAAGGACGATGAGAGCGAAGGAGCCTACATTTTTGTTCAAGCAACATCATGTTGATGCAATGTCCTTCATACCGTTTTCATAAACCCCACACCACATTTGTTTTGATTTTCTAACACCTTTCGTTGTCTCATGCGCTTGTTCAGAACCCATTGTCCCTTGCTGTGATGTCTGTGACCCCAGCCTGTTGGATCTGGTCAGACCGGGGCTCCAGTCAATGACAAAGAAGCTTGCGTACAGCAAGCAGCCCAACCTGAAGATCGTCTCCGCGCTCTGAAATTGGCATCAAAAAGTTTTGATTGACGACAAGCACCCATTGTAGCGGTATGACACCTCGCTACGCTAAGCTCAAGTGCGAACTAAGAGTGAACTGTCAGGTGAGCACACCCAAGCTGAGCGTGGAGATAAATCACGTGCTAACACACAGTCACAGTGGAGGGACAACAACTTAGAGTCTTTATGCAAGAACTCAAGTTATCAAGGTCACACTGTGGCACGCTATGTGGAGAACCAAGAGGACAAGTTCAGATTGGAGAGAGTAAGGAGTACAATGGGAATATGCACCTGAGTGGAGAACCAAGAGGACAAGTTGGTTCCACTCAGGACGCTACAGGGAGGTTTATATACGCTACATGTGCTGAGCTTGAACTGAGTCTAAACACTATTACTAAGTGTACAGTAAGACTCCATGACTCAGGAGCTGACACGTCGTGTCTATTAATAGCGCTATCTATTGTGCTGACTGATGCACTTGTCATAGCGCTGACGCGATGCTCTTATCTTGCTGAGTAAAACCTAATACAGCGCGTAAGTGTAATCTACTAAGCGAAGTCTAGAACTATCTAGAATGTTCCTTCCTTATCTACCAATCATAAGAGTCCGTATGTATTTGGGGTGTGACTGGATTAGGTTGTCCTGTTAAGGGTGCAACTATCCCAGGGTCACGTGCATAAAGGTGCACGTGGTGGCAGCACGTGACTGACGATGTCTCGTACTTTGGCCCTTTATATCTTCCTTAGATAATTCCGTATAAATACAGAAAAATAGGGAAAATAATATACGCGTCCATGACACCCATGTTACCTCCCAGCCTCATATATTCTCTCAGAAGAGGCCATCAACAAGCTCGCAAGCCTTTTGCTGTGCACAGAATCAACAGTTGAAGGTTACCTCTCACAGCAATGGATATCCTGGGCAATGTATGGCTCAGATGTCACTGCCGTCATCATTTTATCTCAACCTCAATGTGAGAACACCATACCAAATCTGGCCACCGAACATCAACACAATTCGGGGCTAGGTGCAGTACATGGCAGCAGGTCTACACAGTACACTGCCCACAACCATAAACAGAGGAGATCCCATTCTCCAACTCCAATTGACCCACATTTCGCCTCCACAGAACAAGCCCCACAGCAGCAGAAGCAGACTTGGCATGCAGTCACCAATACCCTCAGCTCGAGCAACGCAACTGTAGAAACATCTTCCTGGTCGCAAACCCAATCGCCCCACCTCCCACATCAGGAAAACCCATGTTTTACTTATTTGTACTTTCTGTTCTTTTTGCTCTTTTAGCAAGGGAAAAAAGGACCCTTTCAGAAAAGTACCAACTACTTAAAAAAAGAAATCCCCTCTTCTTTTTCTTTACTTTTCCTACTTTTTTGGCATATTTCTGGGGAAATTTTGGATTTTGGTCCGATTTTGGTCCGATTTTGGTCCGATTTTTTTTTTGAAATTTTGGTCCAATTTATTACCATATATGGTAATTTTCGGACGAAAAATAAAGTTTGGTCCAATATTTCCATTTTTGGACATTTTATTTTGTCAATTTTTGGTCATTTGGTACTCTACTTATCCTGTACTTTTTTTGGCAGCTCAGCAAGTAAAAAAAAAAGAAAGAGGGATGTCTTTTTCTTACTTTTTCTACTTGTTTTCTGAAAAGAATGAAAAAGTATGGAAAAGTATGAATAAGTAAATACATGGTTTTCCTGATGCATTCCTGCAACCCATGTTCGTTGTACCCAGCAATGCACCCAGGCTGCAGCCACCAACAATGTCACGCTCCCATTTATATCATCCTTCCATGCTCTCCAATGCACCGCTGCTTGGCCCCCTCTCCCCATACCGACGACCTCTGTCAAGTCAGCACGTGACGTTGACTGCATCACCAGTTCCCCCATGTTACGCCACTACTGGCGTTAAGTCTGACTTAGACTTCGAAAGGGTGTTCACGACTTAGCGAAATATAATGTGCTCATCCGAAGCTTCTTCAGGTCGTCTGATCCTCATGATCCCGTGATTGTGGCCATTGCACCAGGACATCCTTAAAGTCACTGGGCAGTAAGTTGGTCGACTTGCTCAGGGGAGACAAGCGAGAAGCGTGAATACAAGTAGAGGAGGTAGTGATTGAAGAAGACCAAGATGGTGTTCTTGGTCTCCTGTGTACCCTACTTATACAGTTTGCGGGATAGCTTTAAAGCTCCCCTCCAATCTGAAGCGACTAGTAGCGTAAGTAGCTTGAACCCTACTACAGCTACTACTAGGAATGAGTCATTGTAACGCCACCACAGGGGCATTAAGTACGACGTGTACTTCAGCAAGTCAACGGGATCGGCAAGGCATGAACCGGTTAGGGTTCAGTTCAATGGTGAACAAGTATCACTTGGTCTCCCAGGGACACAAGGATAGTAGCGGGAAGTCAAGGCTCAAGCGAAAAGGCGAGCAAAAAGGGGGACTCAAGCGCAACGGCGAGTCAAAGTCGTTCGTGAGGCAAAGACGATTGTGGTATTACACAAGAAGTCAAGTCTACCGTACAAGCTAGGTAGGGCGTGACTTATATACTAGTACAGGGTGTTTGTAAGGTACAAACACATGGCACGATCCTGAGGTACTGGCCTCAGTGAGCTAATAAGGAAGTGCGAAGGGGAAGTCCATAAGAAGTACAAGAGAATCCCGCGGGGGCACGCGGGGCTCAAATGACGTCAGCGGGTCCTAGAAGTCATAGGTCTGGCTCCCCTACGGTCATGGGGTTGGTGCGAGATAAGAGTCGGAGAATGAATCGGAACGGGTCACGGGTAAAAGTACATGCGAACACGAGGCGGAGCAAGAAGGCAGACAGAACATGTCGTATAGTGAGGCAGAAATCGTAACATTACCCCCCCGTCAGATTCGAAGTCGCCACGACTTTGACTAGTCGCTGGTGTAGTACCAATCGTCCTTGACAGGGGTATTGTCTGGGGTTGGTGAAGGTGGTTGTGGGCATACATGACAACACAGGAACATATGCCTGCCTCGCTCCCCGCACTCCCTACACTGCTCGTACTGGGGGCAGTGGATCTCCGCGTGTCGCGCGTCGTAGCGCAGGCACTTCCCACACCACCGGGGGCGGTCGTCAGGATCGATGTAGGCTGGCGACATGGGGGAAATGCGACGGATGAGGCATACGTCGTACTGGTGGGTACGACTCCCACACCACTGACACGGCTGCCTGGCCCTCCGCTGAGGGCACTGCGCGATCAGGTGGTCGGTGGACTTGCATTGGAAGCACTTGCGAGGGCGTCTGCTACCTTCACCATGAAGGCGTGGCATCTCGCAAGGCCCTCCAGTACGTGGGGGAATGGGAATGGAATCGGGTGTGGGGCGAGGACGTATGTACTTGACTTGGAGCTCGTCGTATTTTTCGGATATCAGTGGTATCACACACACGTACTGTAACCGCTTCCGTACGCTTGCGAGGTCCATATCTAAATGGAAGCGGTCGCGTGTGAGGTCCGTCTCCATCTGTCGAAGCTCGGACTCTCGCGCAGTAATCGCGTCCTTCCGTAGCAAGCAGTCTCGGAGGCGTGCTACGTCTGTGTGGAGACAGACATCGCATAGCTCTGTCAAGACCTTGTTGATGCATATAGCTCGTGGGTCATGTGGATGAAACATGGCGAGCTGCTGATCTGTGATGTGCTGGGGCAACTGTCCCTCATACACCCCTCGTAGATAGACCGATTGTACGTAACATGGGTGCCCTCTGCCCATGGTTCCTACGACCTCTCAATAATCTTTGCGATAGTAGATGAAGCGCGCAATTTGTTTTGGGTATCTGGCCTCTCCAATCTTCAGCGGAAAGTACAGATAAAGGAGGTCGGGGTCGTTTCGAAGGAAGGGGAGTCCGGGGTCTGTGGCGTCTTCCCCCGTTTCTTCATCGTCAATGAATGCGTAGGTGGGGTCAGGCTCAACAAGGCAGGGTTGTACAACGGGTGTGATTACATGGCCAACGCCAGGGGGAAATGGGGGAAGTGATACGTGCTCAAGCGGTGGTGGTGGGGTATGCTGTTGTGGTTCGGGAGGAGTGGGAACGGCGGGGACATGTATCGTGACGGGGGTATCAACCGGTGGGGCGGTGAGGGTGAGTAACGAGGTAGCCGCCTCTTCCTGCGCGAGGCGGTCAAGGGTAGGAGCGATCAGAGATAGGATAGGAGGGTCCGGACTAGGGATCACAGAGTATGGCGTACAACCCTCCGGTTGTGAGGGGACACCCTGGTCCTGCGAAGGTACGGTCAGTTGTTCGAGTATGAGTTGTGCTGGTGGGCGCGAAGGAAGTTTAGAGACAACGGGAGTGGTCGACATGGTGTGCACGAGAGGGAAAGGGATGCGTGGTTTGGATTCATAGGATGCCTCTTTATATCTTTCGTCCAGCCCCTTCGGTGGTTGGGTTATGCCGATAGAAGTCAGCGATAAGGTCAGGTGCGTGTCGAACGTTCTCAAGTGGTTCCCATGAACTGTCACTTACGGGGAACCCCTTCCATTGGACCAGGAATTGGAGCTTGCGCCCTCGGCCATAGAATCTTGATCCGAGGATCTGCTCCACTTCGAACTCCTCTTCTCCCTTGATAAGGTCAGGCAGAGGTTGCGTGAAATTTGCCCCATGCAGTTCCATCTCCTTATATGGGGTGAGGAGGTTGGCATGGAACACGGGGTGAATCTTCCAAGACTTCGGGAGTTCTAACTCATAAGATACTGCTGAGAGGGCCTTCTTGATGCGGAACGGTCCGTGGCATTTAGGGGCTAATTTGGCTGTGGGGTAAAACGTTTTAAGGTTCATCCCCTCTAACCACACTTGCGCCCCTTCCTGGTAGGGGATGAAGCGGGTACGCCCTCGTTTCGCCATGAGTTCCTGGGCGTGTTTGATGCAATCTTGTGCATGTTGTCGGAAGTTACCCATGTCTTCCAACCGCTGGTCAACCGATGGGGAGGTTGTAGGTTTTGAGACCCAATTGGTACGCGGCTCCCATCCCATGATGAGTGAGAAAGGGGAATGTTTTGTTGTCGCGTTGGGCCACGCGTTGTGTGCGAATTGTGCCACAGGGAGGGCCTCTGCCCAGTTATCCTGTTGCACGTTGCTCCAGTGGCGTAGGTATTGTTCTAGCCATTGGTTGGTTCGCTCCGACTGTCCATCTGTTTGAGGGTGGTACGCCGACGAGATGTTCTGCCTAATTCCGAGAACTTGGCAGAGCTGTGTCATAAATGCAGATGTGAATCTAGGGTCCCGATCAGTAATCAGCTTTCGGGGTATGCCGTAGTGGGGGTAGATGTGGCGAAGGTATAGTCGGGCTATGCCTTCCGCTGTAATTGTTTCGTTACATGGGATAAAGATGGCTGCCTTGGAGCAGTCGTGGTTGGTAATAGTGAGTATTGAGTCGTATCCCTGTGACGGTGGTAACTTTGTGATAAAGTCCATGGCTACGACTTCGAAGGGTTCTGCGTCTGGGTCAGTTGTGATAGGGAATAGGTGTGGTTTTTGTCAGTGGGGGTTGATCTTGTTAGCTTGGCATGTAGCACAACCCTTAACGTATTCTTCAACGTCTTTGCGCATGCTGGGCCACCAGTAGTCTCGTCGCAGAAGTTCGTAGGTGTTTGCGATTCCGAGGTGTCCCATGGCAGGTGTGTCGTGGAAAAAGGTGATTACCCCCCGCTTAAGATCGTTATCCCCAATAACGACAAGAGCGTCTCCCTTCCACCATAGCCCTCCGTGCTTTTTCAGGTTGTGTGGCTCAACCCATCGCAGGACCTGGGCTTCGTCGAGGTTTTGCGCAATCTGGGTCCAAATGTCCATGTCGTGCATTGACATATCGGTGGCTCGGATGAAGCGGTCCGCAGGGAGAACAACGACGTCGTTATTATCTTCGTCGCTTGGTGGGTAATCAGCTTGTCAAGATAAGGCGTCCGCTCGGCCATTCCTAATTCCTGATACGTGCTTCAGTATGAAGTCGTATTCTGATAGTTCTAGGAATTTGCACGCTACTCGTCAACTGATCTTTCGCGGCTCCTTCCAATACTGAAGGTTGGCGTGGTCAGTGTGTATGATGATTTTGTGGGGGGATCCGACAAGGTATGTGCGCCAGGCACGCAGGGCCTTGACCACCGCAAGCAATTCTCGATCGTAGATGTTGTAGTTCCATTCAGCTTGGGATAGTGACTCTGAATGGAACGCTACTGGGTGGAGCTTTTGATCGCCCCCTAGTTGGTTGAGGACTGCACTGATAGCAACGTTGGACGCATCCACTTCCATTTCGAATGGTTTTGTTAAATCGGGGGAAAGAAGGACGGGCTCTTGACATATCTGGTCTTTGATACGTTCAAACGCACGCTGTTGTTCCGCTCCCCAATGCCATGGGGTGTCCTTCTTCGTAAGGTCGTGGAGGGGGCGTGCGAGTGTTGAGAACCCCTTGATAAATTGGCGGTAGAAGTTGCAAAAGCCGATGAAGGCGCGCACTTCTTTGAGGTTCTTCGGGGGTTGCCACTCGCGAATACCTCGTACTTTTACAGGGTCCATTCACAGCTTCCCATGTCCAATGATAAGTCCCAGGTACTCCATCTCGCGTACCTCAAACTCGCATTTCTCCGGTTTAATGTATAGGTCATTCTCTTCGCAGATAGTTAAAACCTGGTGGACTCTTTCTCAATGGCGTGTGAGGTCGTCGATGGTCGCAATTAGGATGTCGTCCATGTATACGATCACCTCGTTCGTTAGCACCGGTCCTCAGAATGTGAAGTCCATCATTGCTTGGAATGTTGCAGGGGAATTCGTGAGTCCGAAGTACATTACGAGTGGTTCGAAAGCTCCTTTGTTTGTCTTAAAGGCAGCCTTCCACTCGTGTCCTTCGTCTATGCGAATGTTGTTGTACCCCCAACGGATATCCAGCTTAGTGAAGAGTCGTGCGTCTCGGATTTTGTCGATGAGTTCAGGGATCAATGGTAATGGATAGTGATTGCGGATGGTGACTTCATTCAGTCGTCGGTAGTCTTGTACAGGTCTGAGTTTCCCATCTTTCTTTTTTATGAAGAAGAACGGTGATACGTATGGGGACTTCGATGGTCGGATGTACCCTCTTTCTAGTTGTTCAGCGAGGAACACATCGAGGGCCTTGTCCTCTTCTTGCATTAGCGGGTACACTTTGCAGTCCATCGTCACGGGTGCATTAGGCGTTAAGTCGATGGTGTGGTCCCATGGTCGCTTCGGTGGGAAGCGATGTGACGCCTCCTCATCGAACACTTTGCGATACCGCCGATACTCTGGTGGGACCATTTCTTCAAAAGTGCGTGCCTCCCGTTTGGCTGCCTCCTGTTGTGCTAGTTCTGATGCCGTCATGGCTTTCCGCAGTAGTGCCACACATGGCTCCTGCTCATCATCCGCAATCTGTTCCCACGCCTCCTCATCGAGTTGGTACATCTCCAACGCCCGTATAGATGCTTCTACGGGCGTGGCTTTGTCCGATGACTGGAGGCTGGATATGACTACCGGCTGGAATTCCTCATTCAGCGTCGCTTTGCCCCACTTCACAAGTGGTTCAAACACTGCAAACCATGGGTAGCCCAGTATAACTTCGTCCCTTCCCAAGTTTGTTACTAGGAAGCGAAGTGTTTTGGTGTCGTCTCCCGTGCGGACGTTCAGGTCGGTATATTGGGTAATCACCCCATCTTGGTTGTGAGTTCTGTCCACATTCCAAATGCGTATTGGTTGTGTGACATCACGTGTTCCGATCTGCAGCCGTTTCAAAAGTGAGGTGCAGATAAAATTGTCCGTTGCTCCTGAATCTAGGAGTACTTGTTGTTTGGCCGTTGCGTGTGCAGATTTAAAGAGTACTGGGATTTGCATGGATCGATATCTGCTATGGTACATGTTTACATTGAGTGCTCTAGCCCAGGCCGTTGGGTTCAAGCGTCGAGAAAATCCTCTTTCGCAAACAGTTTCTCCACCATGAGGTCTCGTACTTCCTGGGGCTGCGCTTTCATCACAGCGATCTGTGCTTCAGCCTGTTCTTCCATCGAAAGTATGCGGTTAGATTGTATGGCGACAGTAGTGACGGCGGGAGTTGATACGGACGGGGGAGCGGAGATGGAAGCTGGTTGGGTGGTCGTCGAGGAAGCAGCAATTCAAGTGCCCTTTTGTGGGCAGTTACGCGAGATGTGCCCCGCAGCACGGCATCTAAAACAGCGGCCCTCCTTTTGCAGTTGGATTCGGTTGGCGTCGGTAAGAGCCACGGAGGCTCTGGTGCGTCCAATATCCATGGCGTTCGGGTCGTGGTTCTTATTGAGGGCCTGTACCCACTGGTCTTGGCTATGCCCTCCCTTTTTTTGGCACGGGGTTTGGTTCTTGCCGAGTCAGTCCTTCAGTACCAAGTATTCAGCCTGCTGTAATCGAGCAGCTCGCTTCCAATCCTCCCACATAACAGGGTGTTGGAAGCGGATGGCATTAATTACTAACTGGTTTGGAAGTCCGTCTTGGAATAACTCCAACGTTGTGGCTTCGTCCGGGCCATATCCGGCTTTTGTCGTCAGGTTGTCAAACTGGGCGATGTAAGAGTCGATGTCCTCTCCCTTCATTGCCAAGGTTTGCAAGGCTTTGCGGGCCTTCGTCTGTTCCGCAGTGTCGGTGTATGCCTGCAGAAATCGGATTTCCACCTCATTCCAGAGCTTATTTTGGGTTCGTAGGACCCCTGCTGCCAGTTGGTCGTCGACCCATCTCATCTGCTCGTCGACCCAATCGTCAACGAGCGGCCCTCGGATGTAGGAGAGGAAGGCCATGGCCCATTGACCTGGTACTGCAAGCAGGTCTACGGTCGGGTTCATTCCACAGTATAGTTTGAAGGCACGTAGAAACGCCTTGCTTTTCTCTCGGTTTCCGTCGAACTCGGGCGGGGGATTTCCTCCTAGACGACCATTGCCGCCAGGGGCTGGCACGGGCGGTGCAGCTCCTCCAACTGGGGCTGGTCCGCCGCCACTGCCACCGCTGGCGGGGGTTCCTCCGGCGGGAGCTCCACTTCCACTGGGTATTCCTCCTCCACTAGTGAGGGTGGTACTTGCAGATGCTTGTCCCTGCTGAGCCATTGCGTAGGATGGGAATGCCGAGGCAGGGAGGTTGGTTGTTGGTACGGGTATGCTTGGGGATGGGGTGTCAGAGGGGTCGATATTGATGCCTGAAGGATTAGAGGATCCTAGGGGTCCGGTGTTCAGGGTAAGGGGTACTGGTCCTGTAGTGTACCACGCTTGTTACGGTACGGGAAAGGTGGACTCTTACTTACGGTTATGACCTCATTAGTAAGTAGTAATGTGTCATGGACAATCGCGTCAGTCAGCAAGGACAGTAGAATCACATGCCAGTAGGGCATGACTCATTCCTAGGACAGCTGTAGTAGGGTTCGAGCTACTTATGCTACTAGTCGTACGGATTCGAGGGGAGCTTTAAAGCTACCCCCTACATGTATAAATAGTGGCTTGGTGAGACCAAGATACACCATCTTGGTCTTCTTCAATTCACCACTCTTATCTGTCTCTTCACGCGTGCTTCGCTTGTCTCTTCCAGAGCAAGTCGTCTTCATCGATTATCGGATTACCTAGTGGCACGACCTGCCCTAGTGTACACCCAGATCACGTGCCCGTAAGCGCCGTGTATCCCGTGATCAGGTCACGTGACTTCGAAGAGATATTCCGCTAAGTCGTGAACGCCCTTTCGTGTCCAAGTCGGACTAACGCCAGTGGTGGCGTTACATTAAGACCAAGATCCTTCCATCGTGGCGTTCACAACTCGAGACCAGTGGAGAAATTTTCAGACTTACTCCCTCGAACGACGAGGAGACCGCAACGTACCAACACAATTCTTAGGAGCTGCTAGGTGGAGAGAATACTGAGGAGAAACAGGATACTTCGTGGACTTTGCGTCGGGGCCAACCCAATATCGCCCCGTTGAGTTCAATTTTGACAATTTGTGCTGGGTTGAGATTACGTGGAATCCCGTAGACAACCGATACGACGCAGTATGGCCCGCAGGAAGGAATTACAACTGTGATATCGACGCAAGAAACCTACCCACACGTGAAGAGTGGGGACGCATAGACGGACAACCCGAAGAAGAACCCAGTACATCCGAACCAAGAACCCCCGCACCATCCGAGACTAGTGGGGACGACGAAGAAACTGACAACGACGAAGAATCTGAAGTGGGAGAAATAATACAAACAGCTGAGTCCCTACGTATCAACGAACCTGAGAATATCGAAGTCCACCCACCCGCAGACATGGCAACCACAACACTTACTCAAGAAGACCTGGCCCTCGAAGAAGCCAGAAGAATCACCGAAGAGGCCGAATCCTACCTACGTCCCATCAACCCAACTACAGGACACCGCATGACCGCGGACAACGCAGCCATCTTCAGAGCAGTAGGCCCAGATGTTCCTGACCCACCACCGGGCGCAGGAGAACCCCCAGCACCTAGAAGACCGGGGGGCCCCTTCGGTCAAGGACCACCAGGAGGTGGAAGACCGCCACACGGAAGAAGACAGCCTCAATTCGGAGGAGGAGGCGGAGGGGATCCCTTCGGAGGAGGACCACCACCCCCGCCACCGCCGGCAGCGGGACCAGCGCCAGGAGCACCACACGGGTCGGACAAGCTAGTAGGAGAAACCCCGACTATATTCGATGGAAACAGAGATGAGTACGAATCCTTCCTCACGCAGTGGCACATATACTGGGGACAGAATTCAGAGGCGCCAATCATGACCAACGTCTATCGGCGATGCCTACTGTTCCTAGGCTTCATCAAAGGACCACGGGTGTCGAACTGGACGCTCGGCTTCCTCCAATGGCTCAACAATGAGCTACACCAAGGACGCAGCCGATACGACCCCTACCTATGGGATACCCTAACGGCGGGATTCTCAGACCGTTTCTCAAACGTGCTCGAGCAAGAACAGGCGCAGGCCACATTGGCCAAAGGATTCAAAATGATCGGTGATGATATTGACTCGTACGTCACCAACTTCGAACAACTAGCGTGGAAGGCTGACTATCGCCTCAACGACCGCCAAACGTTGGACCGATTCACAGCGGGACTCCCGAGGGCCCTATTTACCAAAATCTACGAGCTGGACGACCCGCAAACCTTCAATGAGTGGAAGGAGGCAGCACTGCGCAGGCAAAAGCAATACATCCACCTACACACCCGCCTAGGGCTCACCACCACGCCCCGCAATACCCCGACACCACGACCTCAGCAAAACCGTGGATACGCCCCGCAATGGGCGCCACCCAGGTTCCCACCGCCATGCTATGATCCAAACGCCATGGACACATCAGCGGATAGAACACGCGCACGCCTCGCGGAGGTAGGCGACCCAAACCGCGGAAACCAGTGAACACCCATCCCACCAAGAGGAGGACCGGGGCAGAATCGAGGAAGCGGGCCACGCCGCGATATGAGGGAAGTAATATGTTACAACTGTAACAACCCAGGCCACTTCTCACGCGACTGCACGCGCCCCAGAAAACCGAGGCAACAATTCCAACCACGCGCGAGCACAAGTCGCAGCACAGAAACCGACTACTACCAAGAACCCGCAACCGCATGCCACACAGAAACCACGGCCAAAGAACAAGCCAAGGGATGGATGGAGACGCTTAGAGGGGCTAGCGACGAGGTGAAAGACCTCGTATTCAAAGATCTCTGGACCCAAGAGGGTTTTCAGGACGCCTGAACCCATCGGCCTGGGTGAGGGCAGTCAATTGTAACTCTGTAATCATGACTCGCTATCGTTCGCTTCGAATTCCAGTCTCGATTCGCACAAGTTACTCTATGGCCGATATCAAAGGGCTCGTTGACTCAGGAGCCACCGACAATTTTATAAGACCCGCGTTCGCCAAACGCATGGGCCTCGGGCTACAAACCCTCGAGAAGCCAAAGAAAATTTGGAACATTGACAACACTGAAAATAAAGCTGGGTCCATTACGCACTTCATCGACCTAGATGTTCAAACCAATGGCGTCTCAAAGGTCATGAGGTTCCTAGTCACCAACATAGGCAACGAAGATCTAGTCCTCGGATACCCATGGCTGGCCACCTACGAACCAACCATCAGCTGGGCGCATGCCACCATACACGAAGATACACTCCCGGTGGTGCTACGATCAATCAACCCGGCAGAAACACAGACCACCATCGCACGTGCAATCACTCAAAACGAAGCAGAGGGAATAGTTCAGGAACTTGAAGAAGAGTGCCAACTACGCACCACAGCCACCGAGCTCGCCATCGCCGCAAACCAAGAAACGGTGGTCGCGACCCTCCCCGAACCATACCAACGATTTGCGAAAATCTTCAGCGAAGAGGCGTCCCACCGCTTCCCACCTTCACGACCATGGGACCACGCAATCGACTTCAAACCCGGCACACCCCCCAGCATCGACTGTAAAGTCTACCCGATGTCACAGGACGAAGACGGACAACTACGCGAATGGTTAGATGAACAACTCAAACTAGGATACATCCGCCCATCGAAGTCCCCTTATGCGTCGTCGTTCTTCTTCATCAAAAAAAAGGATGGCAAGTTAAGACCTGTACAGGACTACCGAAAAATCAATGCCTGCACCGTGCGTAACCAATATCCACTACCTCATGTCAGAACTCATCAACGACCTGGGGAACGGGCACATATTCACGAAACTTGACGTCCGTTGGGGGTACAACAATATACGCGTCAAGGAAGGCGATGAATACAAAGCGGCGTTCAAGACAAAATACGGCCTCTTTGAACCCCTCGTCATGTATTTTGGGCTCACAAACTCACCGGCAACATTCCAGAACATGATGAACGACATTTTAGGCGACACAATTCGCATCTTCGCAGCAATGGGTACAATCATCCGCGTCTACATGGACGACATTGGCATCGCGACACTCGAACACGCAGGCCTTCAAGCGCACATCGACGCCGTCTGCGCAGTACTTCAAGTAGCACTGGACCATGACCTATACTTCAAACCGTCCAAGTGTACCTTCCACCAACCACGAATGGATTACCTGGGGGTAATTCTTGAAAAGGGGGTGACTCGCATGGACCCCATAAAAATTGCTGGTATACGCGACTGGCCCACACCCACGAAGGTACGAGACGTACGCTCCTTTTTGGGCTTCTGCAATTTTTACCGCCTCTTCATTCGCGGTTTCGCCACATACGCACGAGCCCTCAACAAACTCACACGCAAAGATGCAGAGTGGACGTGGGGTAAAGACGAGGAAACGGCCTTCCAAACCCTCAAACGTCTAGTCACAAACGAACCAGTACTCGCACATTGTAACGCCACCACTGGCGTTAGTCCGACTTGGACTTCGAAAGGGCGTTTACGACTTAGCAAAATAATCTCTCTAGGTCACGTGACCTGATCACGAGATACACGGCGCTTATCTGGCACGTGATCTCAACATACACTAGGGCAAGTCGTGCCACTAGGTATCCTGATCGATAAAGACGACTTGCGCGGAGAGGCAAGTGAAGCACGCGTGAACGAGATGAGGAAGAAGTGGTGATTGAAGAAGACCAAGATGGCAAATCTTGGTCTTGCCAGGCCACTATTTATACATGTTTGAGGATGCTTTAAAGCTCCTCTTGAAACCGTACGACTAATAGCGTAAGTAGCTCGAACCCTACTACGACTATCATGTGATAAGTACATGCCTCGTCGGCATGTGATTGTGCTACTCCTGCTGACTGATCCTCCTGTCCATGACACATTACTACTTACTAACGCGGTCATATTCGTAAGTAAGAGTCCTTCTCGCGCGCCGTGACATCACCCCCTTTTCAGCCGCGACGACCTCGGCGCCGAGTGGGACCGATCCCCCCAACCCAAGCCTCCTGCCTCTCCGTGACTCTGTCCAATGTGTTCGCCATCTCCAGTCTGAACTTGCAGCGCGCGAGCTCCGCTTGTACCCCCCCGAGAGCCTGGGCGAGGGCGTGAAGTCGCTGTTCCATGCGCTCAGCCTCGTGCTTGTAGGCGCGGTAACGGGTCAACTCAGCTTTTAACCCCACGTCCCTCAGCTCATTCACCACCCGGTCCATGCGGT
Organism: Lactarius akahatsu; assembly: GCA_021524915.1. NCBI lineage: Eukaryota > Fungi > Basidiomycota > Agaricomycetes > Russulales > Russulaceae > Lactarius > Lactarius akahatsu. Next base: position 92,054 of record JAKELL010000149.1, on the reverse strand, counting down.
GTTGATTGCTGTGTCCGCCCACGAAGGTGTACATGTCTTCGGGGGCGTAGTGGGGCTTGCCTCCCTCGCGTACGTGTGGTTCGGCGTAAAGGGGGCGACTGTATACTTTGTCGCTGTCGTCCACGAGCCCCAGGACGAGGGGGTCGGGCCCTGCGACCACTTGGACGAAGGTGGCCTGACGCGTCACTCCCTGCACGTCGGTGATGGGGTAATGGACGAAATCGTCCCCGCGATTGTGTTTGTAGCCATGTGGTGCGGTGCGTGCGGTGCCTCCTAAGTATCGGAGGCGAACGGCGGGCATAGGGTTGGTTTCAGTGTCGACGACCACGCCTGCTCGGTACAGGGGGCGTCCCGTGGTGTCGCATGCGTAAGGCGTTTCACGAGGGTCGTCAGTGTCGGTTGCGGTGATGAGGTATGGTTGCTCAGCTGGGTACCAAGCCCTCAGGGACCCTTCTACTGCGTCATATACAGCCCTCTCAGCATCTCGGTGTGTTGTCGGCGTCGTATGAGGATGACGGCCCTCCTCGCTGCTGCCGCCGCGAGCTGTCGTTGCCTCCACTCCTCTGCCGGTTCCCTCCACGACCTGGTCTTCATCCAATCCTCCCATCTGAGCGTGGCTTTGTTCTTCTTCTTCTTCGACTTGGGTGGCGATAAGTCGAGGTGAGGAATCCTCACCGATTCCGACAGCTGCACGAAGCCGATCAATCTCGGCTTTGGTGTAAGGCGCCGTTGACAAGCGCTCCCCTCGGCTGTTGGTGAGCCAGTAGGTGGCTGGCTGCTCAGGGTCTTCGAGGTTGATGATGGATCTTGCGGTAGCGAGGGCTTCGCAGAGCTCTTGATGGGTGAGGTTGTCGGTGATGCGATCAGTGAGAGCGGAGGTGGAGGTGGAAGCGGAAAGAGACATTTTGGAGTTAGTGAAGAATCCAGTTTGAGCTGATGGGTGAGACTTAGCGTCGTCCACTTGGTTTATATGTGTTCTGGCAGTCCTTGAACTCCGTTCGTACTCCGCTACAGCTTCGTCAGCGAATACATCATCTTTGTTGACCCACTGGTTCTCCGAGTCTGGGTATCCCTTCCATTTCACGAGGTACTGCAGTTTCTTGCTCCGGCCGAATCGCCTAGAGTCTAGAATGCGTTCCACTTCGTATTCCTCTTCCCCATCCACTAGATCCGGTGGCGGGCGCTGGAAATTTTCACCATGCATGGGCGTTTCTCGGTAGGGCGTGAGTAAATCAATGTGAAACACGGGGTGAATGCTCCACTGCGTGGGAAGTTCGAGTTGATAATTGACTGGTGACAGGACTCGTGTGATTCGGAAGGGGCCATGGCGTCTCGCTGCGAGTTTGGCCGTCGGTTGGTTGGTTCGGAGGTGTCGCCCTTCTAACCATACTTGGTCTCCCACCTGATACTTGGGCGTGTCTCGGTGTTTGATCCATAAGGATTGTGCCTTTTTGATAAGGGTTTGGGCTTCTTTCCGTGCATCTCGGAATTGTTGAAGTCGCATGAGTACCTGTGGGATGGGCGATGGCTTATCGATCCAATCAGCGCGAGGGTCATATCCCATCAGGAGCGAGAACGGGGACTTCCTTGTTGCCTCATGGGGCCAGTTGTTGTGCGCAAATTCTGCCATTGGTAGAAACTGCGCCCAATTGTCCTGACGTTCGTTGGCCCAGAATCGGAGGTATTGCTCGAGCCATTGATTGGTGCGCTCCGATTGTCCGTCTGTTCGGGGGTGGTAGGCCGTGGAAATGTTCTGATAGATGCCTAAGATCCGGCATAGTTCTCACGTGAATTTTGATGCGAAGCGTGGGTCGCGATCGCTGATGATTTTTGCCGGTAGTCCGAATCTCCGGAATACATGAGTGACGTACAGGGCGGCCGTTTCCTCTGCTGATATCTCCTCGTTACACGGTATGAATATTGAGGCCTTGGTGCAGTCGTGATCGGTTACGGTAAGAATGGAGTCGTACCCTTGTGATTCTGGTAGTTTAGTAATGAAGTCCAGGGCGATGGTTTCGAATGGCTTAGCATCAGGTTTTGGTGTGATCGGCATCAGGGGCGCCTTTGTCGGGCGGTTGTTGACCTTGTGTCGTTGACATTCCACGCATCCCTGGACGTATTCAGTTACGTGTTTCACCATGTTTGGCCACCAGTAGTTCCGTTCGATGATTCTTGTTGTTCGTTTGATTCCTGGGTGGCCGTAGACTGGGGGGTCGTGATGATTTGCGATGATCGTGCGGATCTCATTCGATCCCCCAGTGATTACTCGTGCGCCTTGGCGGTACCAGGTTCCCTCGACCTTCTTGAGTTTGTGCGGGTCTATCCAGGGGCGTATGGTGCTTTCGTCCTGGTCGTGTACTTCCTGGGTTTGCGTAGTGAGAGTTCGTGCGAATACTTTCTCTGGTAGGACTATGACTCCTTCGTTGTCCCTTTCGCCCCGGTCGTAGTCTGGTCTTCTCGATAGTGCGTCTGCGCGGCCATTGCTTGTCCCTTTGATGTGGTGGATCTCGAAGTCGTATTCCATGAGTTCTAGGACTTCTCGAGCTACGCGGCGACTTATCTTTTGTGGTGATTTCCAGTGTGTAAGGTTAAGGTGGTCGGAGAAGATTTTGACTTTGTGTGGTGATCCCGCCAGGAAGTGTCTCCAGTGTCGTAAGGCTTTGATGATGGCTAGGAGTTCTAGGTCGTAGATGTCGTAGTTGCGTTCCGCTTCATTCAGGGTGGCCGAGAAGTATCCGATTGGGTGGCGTTTTCCGTCTTGTTTCTTCTGCAGAAGAACTGCGCCTACTGCGTATCCGGATGCGTCTACCTCGAGCTCAAATTGGTCCGTCAGTGTGGGGTGAGCGAGTACGGGTTCGCTGGTGACTAGGTTTTTAAGGGTTTGGAATGCCTTTTCTTCGTCTTTACTCCACGTCCATTCGGCGTCCTTGCGCGTGAGTCTGTTGAGGGCTCATGCATGTGTGGCGAATCCGCGAATAAAAAGTCGGTAAAAATTGCAGAAGCCCAGGAAGGATCGTACATCACGTACTTTCGTGGGTGTGGGCCAGTCGTGTATTCCTGCAATTTTTATGGGGTCCATGCGAGTCACCCCCTTTTCAAGGATGACCCCCAGGTAATCCATTCGCGGTTGGTGGAATGTGCATTTGGAGGGTTTGAAATAAAGGTCGTGGTCCATTGCGACTTGGAGTACTGCGCATACGGCTTCTATGTGTGCTTGGAGTCCTGCGCTTTCGAGGGTTGCTATCCCGATGTCGTCCATGTATACACGAATGATTGTGCCCATGGCTGCGAAGACGCGGATGGTGTCGCCTAGTATGTCGTTCATCATGTTTTGGAATGTCGCTGGTGAGTTTGTGAGTCCGAAGTACATGACGAGTGGTTCGAATAGCCCGTATTTCGTTTTAAATGCCGCTTTGTGTTCGTCTCCTTCCTTGATGCGTACGTTGTTGTACCCCCAGCGGATGTCCAGTTTGGTGAAGATGTGTCCATTTCCGAGGTCATTAATGAGTTCTGACATGAGGGGGAGTGGGTATTGGTTACGCACGGTGCAGGCGTTAATCCGTCTATAGTCTTGCACCGGTCTCAGTTTCCCGTCCTTCTTTTTGATGAAGAAGAAAGATGAGGCATAGGGTGACTTTGATGGTCGTATGTAACCCATTTTGAGTTGCTCCTCTAACCATTCACGTAGTTGTCCATCTTCATCTTGCGACATTGGGTAGACCTTGCAGTCGATGCTAGGGGGTGTGCCTGGCTTGAAGTCGATTGCGTGATCCCATGGTCTTGATGGTGGGAATCTGTGTGATGCTTCCTCGCTGAAGATTTTTGCGAATCGTTGGTATGGTTCGGGAATAACAGTGGCGATAGTTCCTTGGTTGGCCGCTATAGCGAGTTCAGTGGCCGTGGTGCGTATCTGGCATTCCTCTGCAAGTTCTTGGACGATTTCTTCGGCTTCGTCTTGAGTTATTGCGCTGGCGATGGTGGTCTGTTCTTTCACGGGATTGATCGACCGGAGTACCACGGGGAGTGTGTTTTCGTGGATCGTGGCGTGTGCCCAGCTGATAGTGGGCTCATAGGTGGCTAGCCAGGGGTAGCCGAGCACAAGTTCTTCGTTTCCGATGTCCGTAACCAGGAACCTCATGACTTTGTTAGTTCCATTGGTTTGGACGTCGAGGTCGACGAAGTGAGTGATGGACCCAGCTTTATTCTCCGTATTGTCTATATTCCATATTTTCTTTGGTTTTTCAAGGGCTTGCAGTCCTAGGCCCATTCGCTTGGCGAAGGTGGGTCTTATGAAATTATCGGTGGCTCCGGAGTCTACAAGCCCTCTTATATCGGCCATGGAGTAACTGGTGCGAATCGAGACTGGAATTCGAAGCGAACGGTAGCGAGTCATGATTACAGAGTTACAATTAACTGCCCTCACCCAGGCCGATGGGTTCAGGCGTCCTGAAAACCCTCTTGGGTCCAGAGATCTTTGAATACGAGGTCTTTTACCTCGTCACTAGCCCCTCTAAGCGTTTCCATCCACCCTTTGGCTTGTTCTTCAGGTGTGGCCTCCGCGCGGCGCACTGTAGTCGGTTCTTGACTGTAGTAGTCAGTGTCCATGCTTCAACTTGTGCTTGCACGTGGTGGGAGAGGTTGTCTTGGTTTTCTGGGGCGCGTACATTCCCGTGAGAAGTGGCCGGGGTTGTTACAGTTGTAACAAATGACTTCCCTCATATCACGGCGTGGTCCGCCTCCTCGGTTTTGTCCTGTCCCTCCTCTCGGTGGAAATGGGGGTCGTTGGTAGCCTCCTTGGTTTGGATCTCCTACTTCGGCAAGGCGGGCTCGAGTACGATCCGCCGATGTGTCCATGGCATCTGGGTCGCGGCGAGGGGGTTGAAATCTGGGTGGTGCCCATTGTGGGTTGTAGCCGCGGTTCTGCTGGGGTCTCGGCGCTGGGGAATTGCGAGGGGTGGTATTGATCCCTAGGCGTGCGCGTAGGTGAATATACTGTTTTTGCCTTTTGAGGGCGGCTTCCTTCCATTCGTTGAAGGTCTGGGGGTCGTCCAGTTCGTAGATCTTTGTGAACAGTGCTCGTGGTAGTCCCAGCGTTTGGCGGTCGTTGAGGCGGTAATCAGCTTTCCTTGCCAGTTGTTCGAAGTTGGTGATGTACGAATCAATATCGTCACCGATCATCTTGAACCCTTTGGCTAATGTGGCTTGCGCCTGTTCTTGCTCGAGTACGTTCGAGAACCGGTCTGAGAATCCTGCCGTTAGGGTGTCCCATAGGTAGGGGTCGTATCGGCTACGTCCTTGGTGTAGCTCGTTGTTGAGCCATTGGAGGAAGCCTAGCGTCCAGTTCGACACTTGTGGTCCTTTGATGAAGCCTAGAAATAGTAGGCATCGTCGATAGACGTTGGTCATAATCGGTGCCTCTGAATTCTGCCCCCAGTAGATGTGCCATTGTGTGAGGAACGATTCGTACTCATCTCTGTTTCCATTGAAAATACTTGGGGTTTCCCCCATCAGTTTGTCCGTTCCGTGTGGTGCTCCCGGTGGCAGTGCTCCTGGAGCGGGGCCTCCTGCTGGTGGTGGTGGTCCTCCTCCGAATGGGTCTCCCCCTCCTCCTCCTCCAAATTGAGGTTGTCATCCTCCTGGGGGTCCTCGGCCGAAGTTGCCTCCCTGTCTTCTGGGTTGTGGGGGTCCTCCTGTTCCTGGTGGAGGGTCCGCGACGTCTGGTCCTACTGCTCTGAAGATTGCCGCGTCGTCAGCTGTCATTCGATGTCTGGTGGTCGGATTGATGGGGCGTAAGTAGGCTTCGGCTTCTTCGGTGATTCTTTGGGCTTCCTCAACTGCCGTATCAACTTCGGTTATTGTCACGGTGGCCATTCCTGCTGGGGGATGTACTTCAATGTTTTCTGGTTCGTTTATGTGGAGGGACTCAGCTGTTTGTATTATGTCCCCTACTTCAGACTCCTCGTCGTCTGTGTCTTCATCGCCTCCGCTTGTTTCGGATGGTGCGGGTGTTCTGGGTTTGGATGTACTGGGCTCTTCTTCTGGTTGTCCGTCTATGCGTCCCCACTCCGCGCGTGTGGGTAGGTTCCTTGAGTCGATGTCGCAGTTATAGTTTCTTCCTGCCGGTCATACTGCGTCGTAGCGGTTGTCTGTGGGGTTCCACGTAATCTCAACCCAGCACAAGTGGTCGAAATTGAACTCAACGGGGTGGTATTGGGTTGGGCCCGATGCGAAGTCTACGAAGTATCCGATTTCCCCTCTGTATTCTCTCCAGCGGGCGGCTCCTAGGAATTGTGTTGGTACGTTACGGTCTCCCCTTCGTTCGAGGGAGTAGGTTTGGAAATTTCTCCACTGGTCTCGAGTTGTAAACGCCACGGTGGGTGGATCTTGGTCTTAATGTAACGCCACCACTGGCGTTAGTCTGACTTGGACTTCGAAAGGGCGTTTACGACTTAGCGAAATAATCTCTCTAGGTCACGTGACCTGATCATGAGATACACGGCGCTTATCTGGCACGTGATCTCAACGTACACTAGGGCAAGTCGTGCCACTAGGTATCCTGATCGATAAAGACGACTTGCGCGGAGAGGCAAGTGAAGCATGCGTGAACGAGATGAGGAAGAAGTGGTGATTGAAGAAGACCAAGATGGCAAATCTTGGTCTTGCCAGGCCACTATTTATACATGTTTGAGGATGCTTTAAAGCTCCTCTTGAAACCGTACGACTAATAGCGTAAGTAGCTCGAACCCTACTACGACTATCATGTGATAAGTACATGCCTCGTCGGCATGTGATTGTGCTACTCCTGCTGACTGATCCTCCTGTCCATGACACATTACTACTTACTAACGCGGTCATATTCGTAAGTAAGAGTCCTTCTCGCGCGCCGTGACACACATCCCACGCTGACAGACCAATTCAAACTTGAAGTAGACGCATCGGGATACGCAGTAGGAGCAGTGCTCCTACAGAAGAAGCAAGACGGGAAAAGACACCCCCTCGGTTACTTCTCGGCCACCCTAAACGAAGCGGAACGCAACTACGACATCTATGACTTGGAGCTCCTGGCGATCGTCAAGGCACTGCGACACTGGAGACCATTCCTGGCAGGCTCACCGCACAAAATCAAAATCTTCTCCGACCACCTCAACCTTACACACTGGAAGACACCACAGAAGATAAGTCGCCGAGTAGCCCGAGAAGTCCTAGAACTCATGGAATACGATTTCGAGATCCACCACATCAAAGGGACTAACAACGGACGCGCAGATGCTCTATCGCGAAGACCCGACTACGACCGAGGAGAAAGGGACAACGAAGGAGTTGTCGTCTTACCTGAAAAGGTATTCGTGCGAACCGTCACCACGCAATCGCCGGAAACCCACGAACAAGACGAAGACATTCTACGACCCTGGGTAGACCCACACAAGCTCAAGAAAGTCAATGAAGTCTGGTACCACCAAGGTGCACGAGTAGTCACCGGAGGACCGAAAGAAATCCGCATCATCATCGCCAACCACCACGACCCCCCCGTCTATGGCCACCCAGGAATCAAGCGAACGGCGAGAATCATCGAGCGAAGTCACTGGTGGCCGAATATGATGAAACAAATAACGGAGTACGTTCAAGGCTGCGCGGAATGTCAACGCCACAAGGTTAACAATTGCCCAACGCGAGCCCCACTAGTACCCATCACACCGACACCTGATGCTAAGCCATTCGAAGTCATCGCTCTTGACTTCATCACTAAACTGCCGGAGTCACAGGGATACGACTCAATTCTCACCGTAACTGACCACGACTGCACCAAAGCGTCAGTGTTCATCCCCTGCAACGAGGAAATATCCGCGGAAGAAACCGCTGCACTGTACGTCACTCATGTGTTTCGGAGATTCGGGTTACCGGCAAAAATTATCAGCGACCGTGATCCGAGATTCGCATCAAAGTTCACACGCGAATTATGCCGAATCCTCGGCATCTACCAAAACATCTCCACGGCATACCACCCCCGGACGGACGGACAATCAGAGCGCACCAATCAGTGGCTGGAACAATACCTGCGGTTCTGGACCAATGAGCGTCAAGATAACTGGGCGCGATTCCTGCCAATGGCAGAGTTCGCGCGTAACAACTGGCCACACGAAGCCACGAGGAAGTCCCCATTCTCACTCTTGATGGGATACGACCCCTGCGCTGATTGGATCGATAAGCCTTCACCCATTCCCCAGGTACTCACAAGGCTTCAGCAGTTCCGAGACGCACGGAAAGAAGCCCAGACCCTTATCAAAAAGGCACAGTCCTTGTGGATCAAACACCGAGATACGCCCAAGTATCAGGTCGGGGACCAAGTATGGTTAGAAGGACGACATCTCCGAACCAATCAACCGACGGCCAAGCTCGCGGCATGACGGCATGGACCATTTCAAATCACACGAGTCTTATCACCGGTCAACTATCAACTCCAACTTCCCACGCAGTGGAGCATTCACCCTGTATTCCACATCGATCTACTCACACCTTATCGCGAGACGCCCATGCATGGGAAAAACTTTCAACGCCCACCACCGGATCTAGTGGATGGAGAAGAGGAATATGAAGTGGAGCGCATTCTAGACTCCAGGCGATTCAGCCAGAACAAGAGACTGCAATACCTCGTGAAATGGAAGGGATACCCAGACTCGGAGAATCAGTGGGTCAACAAGGATGACGTATTCGCCGACGAAGCCATAGCGGAGTACGAACGGAATTCAACCGCCACCAGGACACATATAAACCGGATGAGCGACGCTAAGTCAACCCCATCCCCTCACACTGGATTCTCCACTCAACCAACAATGTCCTTTTCCGCTGCCACCTCTACCGCCCCTCTCGCTGCCCGTCTCATCGACAGCCTCACCCACGAAGAACTCCGCGAGGCCCTCACCCATGCGCAGTCCATCACCGACGTCGAAGAGCCCGACCAACCCGCCACCTACTGGCTCACCAACAGCCGCGGGGACCGCCTCAACACCGCGCCATACACGGAGGCCGAGATTACTCGGCTTCGCGCAGCTGTCGGACTCTTTGCGAGTCCCCCACTTCGACCTCTCCCAGTCCGAATCAAGCAGCAAGGAGAGGAAGAAGACGCCAGCCACGATGCAGTGGCAGGAGTGGATGAAGAACCGACCCTGGAGACCGCACGCGGATCAGTGGAGGCAGCAACAGCTGGCGGCAGCAGCGGCACGACGAGCGTGCATCCTCATTCGACGCCGACAGCACATCGCGATGCTGAGAGAGCAGTGTACGAGGCGGTAGAAGGAACATTAAAGGAGTGGTACCCAGTTGAGCAGCCTTACCTCATTACGGCCACCGACTCTGACGACCCCCGCGAAACCCCATATGCCTGCGACACCACGGGGCGACCCTTGTATCGCGCCGGAGTCGTCGTCGACACCGAGGACCAGACACTCCCCGCGGTCCGTCTCCGCTACCTGGGAGGCAACACCCGCACCGCCCCACATGGCTACAAACACAATCGGGGGGACGATTTCGTCCACTACCCCATCACCGACACGCAGGGAGTAACACGCCAGGCAACCTTCATCCAGGTAGTTGCAGGCCCTGATGTCACGGTACGCGCAGAACAGACTCTTACTATACGGTGATGACCTCGTTTGTAAGAAGTAATGTGTCATGGACAGTAGTATCAGTCAGCGGAGTAGCACAATCACATGCCGACAAGGCATTAGTCAACACTAGGATAGTTGTAGTAGGGTTCGAGCTACATACGCTATTCGTCGTACGGATTCGGGAGGAGCTTTAAAGCGTCCTCATACATGTATAAATAGTGGCTCGATGAGACCAAGATTCGCCATCTTGGTCTTCTTCAATTCACCACTTCTATTCATCTCCTCACGAGTGCTTTGCTTGTCTCCTTCCGAGCAAGTCGTCTTCATCGATTACCGGATTACCTAGTGGCACGACTTGCCCTAGTGTACACTCAGATCACGTGCCCACAAGCGCCGTGTATCTCGGGATTAGGTCACGTGACCTCCAAGGAATATTCTGCTAAGTCGTGAACGCCCTTTCGTGTCCAAGTCGGACTAACGCCAGTGGTGGCGTTACATTAAGACCAAGATCCTTCCATCGTGGCGTTTACAACTCGAGACCAGTGGAGAAACTTTCAAACCTACTCCCTCGAACGACGAGGAGACCGGAACGTACCAACACAATTTCTAGGAGCTGCTAGGTGGAGAGAATACCGAGGAGAAACAGGATACTTCGTAGACTTTGCGTCGGGGCCAACCCGATACCGCCCTGTTGAGTTCAATTTTGACAATCTGTGCTGGGTCGAGATCACTTGGAACCCCGTAGACAACCGATACGACGCAGTACGACCCGCAGGAAGAAACTACAACTGCGATATCGACGCAAGGAACCTACCCACACGTGAAGAGTGGGGACGTATAGACGGACAACCCGAAGAAGAACCCAGCACGTCCGAACCAAGAACCCCGGCACCATCCAAGACCAGTGGGGACGACAAAGAAACTGACAACAACGAAGAATCCGAAGTAGGGGAAATAATACAGACAGCTGAGTCCCTACGAATCAACGAACCCGAGAACATCAAAGTACGCCCACCCGTAGATATGGCAACAACAACAATCACCCAAGAGGATCTAGCCCTCGAAGAAGCCAGGAGAATCACCGAAGAAGCAGAATCCTACCTACGCCCCATCAACCCAACAACGGGACACCGCATGACCGCAGACGACGCGGCCATCTTCAGAGCAGTAGGCCCAGACGTCCCCGATCCACCACCAGGTGCAGGAGGACCTCCCCCACCCAGAAGGCGTGGAGGCCCCTTTGGTCAAGGGCCACCAGGAGACGGAAGGCCGCCGCACGGAGGAAGACAACCTCAATTCGGAGGAGGAGGTGGAGGGGACCCCTTTGGCGGAGGACCACCACCCCCACCGCCGCCAACAGCAGGACCAGCGCTGGGAGCACCACACGGATCAGACAAGTTAGTGGGAGAAACCCCGACTATATTCGACGGAAATCGAGATGAGTACGAATCATTCCTCACGCAGTGGCACATATACTGGGGACAAAATTCAGAAGCGCCGATCATGACCAACGTCTATCGGCGATGCCTACTGTTTTTGGGATTCATCAAAGGCCCACGAGTATCCAACTGGACGCTCGGATTCCTCCAATGGCTCAACAACGAGCTACACCAGGGACGAAGTCGATACGACCCATTCTTATGGGATACCCTGACGGCTGGATTCTCGGACCGTTTCTCGAACGTACTCGAGCAAGAGCAGGCACAGGCAACGTTGGCCAAGGGGTTTAAGATGGTCGGCGACGACATCGATTCGTACGTCACCAACTTCGAACAATTAGCAAGAAAGGCTGACTACCGCCTCAACGATCGCCAAACACTTGACTGATTCACGGCGGGCCTCCCGAGAGCCTTATTCACTAAAATCTACGAGTTGGATGACCCGCAGACCTTCAACGAATGGAAGGAAGCGGCGCTGCGTCGACAAAAACAATACATACATCTATGCGCACGCTTAGGACTCAACACTACGCCCTGCACGACACCACCACAGCGACCACAACAGAATCGCGGATATACTCCGCAGTGGGCACCACCCAGATTCCCACCACCGCGCTACGACCCAAACGCTATGGACACATCGGCGGATCGAACCCGCGCACGCCTCGCAGAAGTAGGAGATCCGAACCGTGGAAACCCACGGCCACCATTTCCCCCAAGGAATGGACAAAACAGAGGAGGCGGGCAACGCCGAGACTGTCACGAACCTAGAAACTTGGGTCGTGACTCGGGCGTCTAAGACCGGTCCGCACCGGCCCGGTCTTATCTAATCACCTTCCTAAAGGGGAAATCCGAAATCGGAGTTTGAATTTCGTACTCCGACGATCACGTGACTCATCACGTGATCTCCCATCGTTTATCAAGTCACCTGACGACTGAAAGTCGTACCATTCCTTGGATTTATCTGATTGGACTGCGGAGCAGTCAAATCATTATGACCAACTCGACTGCGGCGCAGTCGCACCACTCCTACGATTATTCTGATTGGACTGCGGAGCAGTCACGTCATATGGCGTCATCGACTGCGGAGCAGTCGTACGACACTATCCTGATTTTCCCATTGGACACTATATTTAGATGTTACCGGAATGTTCCATTCCGCAGTATTCCGCAGTACCCGTGGGCAGACCTTAAGCCTGCCCTAAAGTTACGCACAGACCATCCCTCTGGGTATATAAGCCAGCGCAATAGAACGGACAGTCCCTCAGACTGTCCACTTGTGACATCCTCCCTTTGTCTCTTCCCGCCTCTCGAGCACTAGTGCCCCTTCAGCTGTCAAGCACGACTTGCCACTAAGCGCCACTTTCCCTGAGCCGTCGCGCCAGTTCTGACGGTTGAGCCAAAGCGTTCCATCACAGTAGTCCCTGTGCTCCGCTCCGCGTTCTCCACCACCCCCGGTCTTCTGAACCCGTCGTGCCTCCCTGTCGAGTGACAGTGAGTCATCACACTTGGACAGTCTAACCCAATTAGACCTGACCCCAGGTGTTCCCAGTGTCTGACTACGACTACGACTTCTCGCAGTTTGGTCAGTGGGACGGAGATTCTGGGTCGTATTTTCGAGGAAAACGACCACCAATACCCTCGCCCCCTCGCGTCACTCTTCCTCCGCTCACCGTTACCCCACCTTACCCCGCCCCCCGTCACCTCCCATCCGTGTCCCCTTCGGGCCTTATACAAGAGTTTGTACAAGGCTCCTCGACCGACGTACAGTTTGAGTACGTCGCCACCGAATACCCTCGTGACCCCCATTCCCTCATTCCGGCTTCCATCCCTCCCCCTCACCCGTCCGTCACCCCCCCCCCCCCCCGCACCCCCCCTGCGACTCTCTTGAGTACGAGGAGTTTTGATAATACTGACGCAAGTAGCGGTCCCGTTCTGCCCCCCTTCATCACGCCCAGCAGACACCAGAATTGGTGTAAACCCGACCCCCCCCCTCCGAGCCTGCCCCATCGTCGCGCCTGAGAGCGCTCCCCCTCGCGTCCCATCTCCCCCCCCTCGCGTCCCGACCCCCGACTCCCCATCGACTACGGAGCGTGTAGCCGAGCAAGCCCCTCCCTTCGTCGAACAGGAGAACATCGCCCCTGCTGTCCCCCTCTTCCGTCCTCCCTCGTGCATTAACAGTACAGAGGACCACCCTCACCAGTACATCGCCGTCTACACCCCTGAAGGCGAGTCTTGGTGTCCCGCTTCGGAAAGTCTTTGTGAGCACTTCCGTCGTATCCCCCTCGCGTCTGCTCTTGTCAGAGCTCCCCACGTTTTCCCATCCGTCTCCCCGTTCCGTATCCCGCCCCCACACGTCTATACCCTCCGTCCACGTATCATCGACCCCGTCGCTCATCCCGACTTCCCTGCCCTCTACGTCTGTTCGAAGGCGATCTTCGACCTCCCCTCTGCCGACCTCCCCCTTGGAAGCGTGAGATACAACTTCCGTGAAGGACTCCGGGCAGCGTTTGAGCCCCTTTCCAATATAATCAGAGCTGGTTATATTGACTCCCTGGTAACGTTGGAAATTCAGGACTTCCTAGACGGACGTGTGGTTACTACTTACGGACATCTTCGTTTCGCGTTCAACGGACAGATTTTCGCCCACTATCAGGGCTACTTCTTTGAGGACATTATTCGCTCAAAACCCCTTCTTTTATCCCATTGTCTTACTCCTCGCGTTCCGGCCGACCCTTTTTCTTGTGTCCCGGCTATCCCTGACTCGCAACCACTATAAAGTACTAGTGGTATAGAATTGTTGCCTTGATCTCTGAATCGAGTGATTCAACTCAACGCGACGAGTAAGTTTCCTTGTTTATTTCCTTGTGATAGGACTGTAAACCGAGTGGTTTAAGTGCCGCCGAACCCCCTCCGCGTTCCCACTAACAAAGAACGAGTCCGACGAGCTCGTGCGAACTTCGACACCCACAGAGACCGACAAGTCCGTCGGTATTACCCTTCGACTTCCTATTACGAACTCTCCGAGTCGTCCCGCATTGACTGCTGGACGGACCCTCCCTTGGTGCTCAAGAATCTAGTCAATCTCTTCGAGTTTGGAGAGACTTGGGATCACGACACCTACAACGACTTTGTAGACGACCTCTCAGCCGTTGTCGACGCCTGCAACGACCAACTCCTTTTCTGGCACCTCTCCGACATTGTCACCGACCAACTCCTTCTTTGGACAAAGAGCGACTATCTTTGGTTCAATTACATTCCCCCCCGCCGCGACTACTTCATTCGACAACTCCAGTGGGGAAATTCGATCCGGTTCCTCGATCGATTCCGCCTTTCATACGAAGAAATACAGATCAACTTCTGTGAAGTCCGTGTAGTGGACAGAGAAGGCCCCGCGCGCTTGGTTATTACCGAAGGAACCGAGCTTACGTATTCCTGGAGTAGAGCTACCTGGGAAACCACCCTGACAAACCCGGACCAAAGCCTGGTCAACCCCCGCGTCTTCCAAGACCCTCCCACGGACCCCAACGACCCCGAGCTTGTAGAGCTCCTAGTAGGACGTGTTCAAAACCCCCCCAGCCTACTAGCACGATTATCCCTCCCCGCGAGTAGCCCGGCAACAGACGAAACCAGCAACGCGCAATTAACCAGCGACGATTGGGGAAGCACCACCAATCACGGTCCTTGCTGGTGCACTCAAGAAGTGTGCATCTGTGGCTACAGACCAGAGACTCCCCCTACTCCAGAAGGCGTAGTACTTTGGGCCCCTAGTGTTAACTACCTACCCTTCAGTGATAGGAGTAGAACACTTTAATTTGTAGAGCTACAAATTAAATTCCAAGCATTTTTACGAGTGTAAAAATTGACACCCTGGAACCCATAACGAATTGGGCTATCAACCTGGCTTCATCCCATTTACGACCACCCCATCGCCGCTTCCAAGCAAGAAATTCCCACATCTCCTCCCACGAGAACTCCCCAGTAATCCCGAGAAGACCTACGGGACCCCGACGCCCCCTTCGCGAAACTATTCCAATAGTTCCAGACCCGGTCATCCCAAGGACCAATCAAAGTAGACCGAACGAACCCGTCTACCCGAGCATCTACCCAGCCGGATCAAGTAATCCGACCCTTCCGAGTAACCCAGTTGCGAGGCAACATTCGACAAGTAGCGACGAGGCTCACTTCCTAGAAACCCAACCCCAAGAACTTCACTGTCACCTCCCTGAAGCCATTTTCGTTTCCGAGCAGCTACCTACGAGAACACCCCGAGAGCTTGACGTCTTCAAGCATCACTGTCGTCTCCAGTACGATCAGTATCCGCAAGAGACTCTAATCCTTGCATCGCCTCTTACCCGAGCACGGGACGTTACCTCAAGCCTGTTGAATTTCCAGAACTTCTTGTGGAGAAGTAAAACTACTCTGACCCATTTCGGTATTTACGAAGAATACCAGTGGATTCGCCGCCAGCAAAGGACGAATCAACCCGATCGAGCGATCCTCCGCCCCGCGTACCAAGTCTTCTACCCGTGGAACGAGACCGGGTGGAACACTTCCCCGTTACACCGACACCCCCAGTGAATGAGTGAGAAAAGAGAGCTCACCTCTGACGAACGAGATCGGATTCCTGTGTACTTCCTGGACCCCTACTTTTCCCTCGTCGACGATCTCATCTACGCCACCTTCAACGATCAGCCCGTCACTAGTCCCGACGGTCACTTTCTGTGGGTACACGTCATTACCCAGAAGCGTCTTACAGTCCAAGACTTTGAGCAAGTCTTTCCCCACATCCGAAAGGTTCGAAAGCTAGATTGGGCTATCCTTTGCGGATCCTTCAAGAAGAAGAGAGTATCCTGGTCCTTTACCCACTCCCGTTGGGTATACGGAAACAACCGAGCGGTTCAGTTTTCTGACTCTGAAGAGCAATCAGAGAGCGAGCGTTCGCTAACCCCCTTGAGCCCTTCCAACGCCCCGGATTCCGATAGTGAACAAGAAGAAGTTTCACGAATCCTTGACGACACCGCTAAAAGACTTACCGGTCTCGTATCTCGAGTGGCTTCCCAGCCTTCTTCCCCTCGCGTATCCCCTGGTCCACTTCCAAGTGCACCTGGTCCCAGCCGACTTCATCGAATAGCAACTACTTCAATAAACTCCCCTCCGAGTACCTCCCCTCCGAGACTACCGTCCCCGCCTCTCACGCACAGAGCAACGGTTCCCCCGCGATCCCGATCGCCTCCGCTTCGAGTACCTCGCCTCCCAAGAATCCCTTCGCGTTCCCCTTCGAGATCCCTTCGCGCTCCCCTCCGAGACCCCCGGCGATAATTTCCATGGCTGCAAATCCAGCAAAGATCCTTGGTGCAGCACCCGAACCCTTTGATGGAAGACCCAACAAAGCGACAGCGTTCTGGAATAATTTGGAAAATTATTTCCACCTCAATGAGTCGATTTTCGATACCGACAACAAGAAAATATCTGCGGCCCTGACTTACTTCAAAGCGGGCACTTCTGCGGGCGAGTGGGCCCAGGATAGGCAACACAAGGCCTTAAACCCAGCTGCGGGTGCAGCTGTCTCCTTCGGAACGTGGGCTACGTTCAAATCTGACTTTGACAAGCATTTCATCCCGGCGCATACGGCTTTGGAAGCCACCAATCTGATGTATACCCTAAAGATGGGTACCCGACCGTTCAACGAGTGGTACCAGGACTGGTCCACTTACGCCAAACGAAGCGGCGCGAACGAACAAACTCAGATGCACGCCTTTAGAAAGGCGATTCCTTCGGCCCTACACATGAAGCTTATGGGCATTTCCCCCCTCCCGACGACACTCGAAGACCTGGTAGATAAAGCCAGAGAGTTCGACCGCGTATATAAGTTATACGCTGATTCCATTCCGAGAAACTCCCCTTCGCGCAACAGTGGAAGACCCACTTTCGGACGAGCTGTCCTGACCGAAGACGATAGCGTTAACGTCAACGCTTCTTCATCCCGACCCGAGAAATTCCAAGGCAAACTTACCAAAGAAGAACGGAACCGGCGTTTCCAGAACAAGTTGTGCCTATACTGTGGTAGCCCAGGCCACATCCTTCGAGAATGCAAGCTAAAGACGCAAAGCATGAGGGCCAGAGGTGGCCGCCCTCCCAACAATTCAAGTAGAGCGCGAGGCGTTTTTGTTGACGAGGACCTGGATCAAGAGGAAGCACCTACTGATCACCCGGCTCTGGTTGGAGCCATGTATCGAGAGATACTCCCGTATTCCCCGGACGCGCGTCCGCGGTCTGCACCTATTAACGAGGATTTTTAGGTCCTTCCCCCGTAGCACTGTCGGGTGGAAGATTGATAGCCAGCTGTGCTGTGAGCGGCATTTCCTTACTAGAGACACTCGGCGGCGAGCCTGTACCAGTCGAGACGATACGGAATAGGAGAGCTCCTTCTATCGTACTCAGGGTGACACTAGTAGGAAAGCGATCTGGCAGAGAAATCAGTGCCCGCGCCCTGTTGGACAGCGGCGCGGAGGGCATCATCGCGGATGATGGGTTTGCGCGTGCAAACAGCTTGACCTTGAGAACTCTAGTTAACCCGATGCCAGTTAGAAACGTGGACGGGTCGCCCAACAAGACGGGGCTAGTCAAGCATACCACGATCCAAAAGTTAAGGATCAGAACGGCAGAGAACGCCTATCACGACGAGGTCGTCGAATTCTACGTCACCACTCTAGGGTGTCATGGACGCGTATATTATTTTCCCTATTTTTCTGTATTTTTACGGAATTATCTGAGGAAGATATAAAGGGCCGAAGTACGAGATATGGTTAGTCACATGCTGCCATCATGTGCACCTTTGAGCACGTGACCCTGGGACAGTTGCACCCTTAACGGGACAGCCTAATCCGGTCACATTCCACTTACGTACGGACTCACACGATTGGTAGATAAGGAAGGAACCTTCTAGATAGTTCTAGACTTCGCTTAGTAGTTTACGCTTACTCGCTGTATTAGGTTTTACTCAGCAAGATAAGGCATCGCGTCAGCGCCATGACTAGTGCATCAGTCAGCACAATAGAAAGCGCTATTATTAGACACGACGCGTCAGCTCCTGAGTCATGGAGTCTTACTGTACACTTAGTAATAGTGTTTAAACTCAGTTCAAGCCCAGCCACAGTAGCGTATATAAACCCTCCTGTAGCGTCCTGAGTGGAACCAACTTGTCCTCTTGGTTCTCCACTCAGGTGCGTATCTCCCTTGTATTCCTTACTCTCCAATCTGAACTTGTCCTCTTGGTTCTCCACTCAGCGTGCCACTGCGTGATCCCTGACTATTTTATCCTTGTATAAAGGATCCGAGTTCTAGTCCACTCCGTAGTGACTGCACGCTTAGCGCGTGATTTATCTCCGCGTTCGGGTTGAGTGTGCTCACCTGACGGTTCATCTCTATCTCACACTTGGACTCAACGTAGCGAGGTGTCATACCGCTACATTAGGACAAGTTCCTTCCCACTCTCTTGAGCTCCACGCTCACCAGTTTTATCATTATCCCTTCTAGGTGGTTGACGACCATCAGTCCTTTGTATTACCCACCTCACTCTTTGCCTGGGGACCTCCGCACGCAGAATCTGTGCATTCGTGGTACAACTCTAGTGTCCGTAAAATCGGCATAGATTGTGCTTGCCTTTATTGGGTCTATCTGGTCATCAGTAGACGCCTCTGGGTACTGGCTGCAGAACTGGTCACCACGCCAGATAAGCTGCAGTTAGACGTCGAGCCAGCCAGGCCTAGCCTGCGACAGCTGTACGCGTAGTAACCAGAAAAGTTTGAGAGCGCTTCGGCGTGAGAGGCAGCCAACAGGTCGAGGAGACTGAGGCAGACAGCCTTGTGGCTCTATACATTCCCTTACATCATTCCTGAGTTTTCTGTTATCGCCGCAGCCTCGCGCAGTGTGAAACACCACTGTGTATCGGTCTCGCTTGATCAGATCTCTCCTATCATCCTCAAGTTAGCGTTTCGCGCTCGTTGTATCCTGTCGTCTAAACCCACCATCACACACTTTTCAAACTGCCTCGCATATTTGCGAACGTCCGCACCCGCCTTCATCGTCTCTTCAGGAGGAGACAAGCTTCAATCACACCACCCCAGACTACAGCCTCTGCCTCGGCATCGCTACACGTACACCCGGACACCCAGTCTGAACAAGACCGGATCCCCTCACCAGTGTACGCATCACCTTCACCCACTGCTTCAGTAGAATCATTCCACTCCGCCCACTCCTCCTCCCAAGCGACACTCGCCCAGTCAGGCGAAAGCTTCATTGACGAAGACGGTGTCAACATCCGCTACCAGGGGTTCCAGTTAGAACTACCCCCTCGTAACATCGCCGAGCAATACGTGCAGGCAATTTATCACGACCCCGAGTACCGTTACGGCTTACTAGAGCTCTACGGCCTAGAAATCCCAGTCCTCGGCACAGAATTCACAGTCCCGCAGTTGATAGCCATCGCTGCAAACCTCATCCCTCGTCTCGAAACCCCTCCTCACCCCCTCATCTCCCACGTAAGGGAAGACGAAGAACGTGGCTCCCAAGAAAGGGAAACAGACAGCTCGTCTAGCACAAGCTCAGTATCCCAGCGGAGCTCGCTCGAAATTCGCCCTCCCTCCGCCCACTAAAGCAGAAAAGGAGTTCATATCTCGTGTCCAAGACTGGGACGAGATCTCACCAGACGAACAACTCCTTCCTCCTAGAAGACTTTCGTAGGGCCGAAGAGAATAGAGCAGAAGAGAGGAACGACAGAAAAGGTTAGACGAGATGTCACAACCAAGCGGAAGCACCCTCCCTCATGCCGCACCACCAACACCACTCCCCCCACCCACCGTCCAGGACTGCCTGGACCTTATTAACCACCTCGGCATCGCCGTCGGCAACCTCGCGCAACAAGTCACAGCCCTGACAGCGCAGGTAGCTTCGGCAACTGCCACCCGCCCCGGAAACGGGAAGAACAAGGAAATAGTGGCCCGCCCCAAAGCCTGGGATGGGAAAGGCTCCTCATCGGATGCCCGTCATTTCCTTGCCGCCTTCCATAACTGGGCAGGATCACTAGGGGACGCCATGAACACATGGCATACAGTGGACAACAAGTGGTATGCGGACGAACACAGGTGGATCGCTGCCGCCCTCAATCTGATGGAAGGGGACGCAAAAACCTGGGCACTCCCATATCTGGAGTCCGCCAACCAAGGGACTATTCCCTTTGGAGGAAATTGGTCGGACTTCGTCAAGGAGTTCAACCGCAGGTTCAGCCCCCTGGACGTCCAAGACATAGCTCGAGAAGAGCTAAAGAAAACAAAACAAGGAAAAAGACGGTTGCCGAATATGCATCCATATTCGAGCAGTATTCCGGACAGACCGGGTGGTCCATCGTCGACCTCCGCACCCGCTTCTACGATGGTCTCACAGACGAGATCAAGGACCTCCTCGCCATCACCGACAAGCCCCACAACACATACGACGAGCTCAAGCAGAGCGCGCAAGTCATCGACCAACGACTGCGCCAACGCCAGAGCGAGAAGAAAGGAAAATCTTCATCGTCACCGCCACACACAACCTCCAACCCGGATGCCATGCAAGTTGACGCCACGCGTCAGCAAGGCAACAAGCCGAAGGAGGAAATCTTCAAAACTCGGGGCGAGTTCCAGGTATGGATGAGAGGGAGATGTTACGGGTGCGGCTCGAAAGAGCATACAAAGAAAGATGGAAACCACGAGCGCGACGTCTGCAACTGGTGCCAAAGAGCAGGGCACCGAGCAAACGTCTGCCAGAATAAGAGAATGGGGAAGCCGGCTAAAGCGAAAGCCGCAGCAACAACGGAATCCCCTAGTCCACCATCGTCGTCCAATACTGCGGCAGCAGCCGCCACAAGTACTTCCCCCGCCCAGACGTCCCAGGCAGACGTAGCGAAGTTGTTGGGAATGTTAGAAAAGCAGCAAGAACAGCTGGATGCGTTCAAGGCGGCTTTTTAGATCAGGGGTCGCGTATAGCTGCGACCGGCCCCTCTACAGTAGATGACTCGGCTTCATGTAGTTGTAATATATGTTTACGCTCTCGCCTCGTTTCGGACTCAACTCCTGTAATTCATACGACTCATGCCTGTAAGTTAGATAGTAGTGTTAGTTCAGTCTCTTGTTTTCCTGATTCTATTACATCTACATCTGCCTCGGAGATGAACAATAGTAGTGTTTCTTTTGCTCCACCTTTTTCAGAAGCAATGCCGCACGTGATGATTTCTGATGCAGCACTGTCTTCTACTATTATTCCCGAAACAAAAGATAAAAAATCACACTTTCATATTTCTGTGTATTTAAAAGGACGTCATCGTACTGTAAAAGTAGCAGCAATGGTAGACTCTGGGGCAACTTCATTGTTCCTGGACAAAAGGTACGCTGACCGCCACAAGATGTTGCAGGTTCCTCTTGATAGCCCCATTACTCTATACAACATAGATGGGACTCTCAATGAAGCCGGTAGTATCACCCATAAAGTCAGACTCTCTCTGAAAGTCGGCCCTAGTGAAGAAAGTTACGACTTTTTAGTCACTTCACTTGGCCCAGAGAATGTCATTTTGGGACTACCATGGCTAAGGCAGAGGAATCCGCAAATAGATTGGCAGGAAGGCACTATGCGCCTCAACTCGACCGCTGAAACAGCGCAACCAGAGTTGGAGGTAGAGGTGACGCGCATCATGGCAAACCGAATGGAACGCCGCCGTCTCCTTGCGGAGAAAGTGCTCGACACGGTCCAAGACGAAGTTTTCTGTTTGGCAGGCTTCACATATTCTCAGCAGATCGCCGAGAAAGCAACTGCCTCCAAACCTAAGAAAACCTTCGAGGAAATGGTACCGAAGCACTACAGAGACTTCGCAAAAGTTTTCTCTGAGGAGGAATCCCAGAGGCTCCCTGAGCATCAACCGTGGGACCACGCTATAGACCTCGAACCAGATGCCGTTAAACACTGGAGGGTCAAAACGTATCCCATGTCCCCAAGCGAGCAAGTGGAACTCGACAAATTCCTGCAAGAGCACATCTCAAAAGGATATCTGGTCCCATCTAAATCACCGATGGCATCGCCAGTATTCTTTATAAAGAAAAAGGACGGCAAACTCCGTCTAGTGCAGGACTACCGTCGTCTTAACAAAATTACTATTAAGAATCGCTATCCACTACCACTCGCCGCAGACATTATAAACCGGTTGAAAGGAGCCAAGGTCTTCACCAAATTCGACGTAAGATGGGGCTATCACAATATCCGGATTAAACCCGGAGATGAATGGAAGGGCGCTATCATCACCAATCGCGGGCTGTACGAGCCAAAAGTCATGTACTTCGGTATGACCAACAGCCCAGCCACCTTCCAAGCCCTCATGAACGCCGTCTTCGCCGATCTAATCGCAGCAGGAGAGGTCGCCGTATATATGGATGATATCCTCATCTATAGCAACTCTCTAGAACACCACCGCAAAATTGTACGCGAGGTGCTAAAGAGATTGCAAGAACACGACCTCTATCTCAAACCAGAGAAATGCGACTTTGAAAGGCAAGAAATGGAGTACCTGGGAATGATAATCCGTCCCGGAGAAGTGCAGATGGACCCTGGCAAGGTCGCTGCAGTAAGGGAGTGGCCCACACCCACAACGCTCAGAGAGGTTAGAGCGTTTATCGGGTTCGCCAACTTCTATCGTCGATTCATCAAGGACTTCGCGGCTATCGCCCGACCCTTGCATGACCTCACGAAGAAGGACACTCCATGGCATTGGCATTCTGAACAGCAGGAGGCCTTCGACCACTTGAAGGAAAGCTTCGTACAAGAACCTATTCTCAAAGTATACGACCCACAGCTTCCAACAAGAGTCGAAACCGACGCTTCAGGATTTGCTACTGGCGGTATACTTACTCAAAAGTACCCTGATGGTCTCTGGCACCCCGTTGCGTATCGCTCGCAGTCTATGAGCAAAGAAGAACGCAACTACGAAATCTACGACAGAGAAATGCTCAGCTTAATCCGTGCCTTAGAGGACTGGAGACATTTCCTCGAAGGCATCTCCTTTGAAGTGATCACCGACCATAAAAACATGGAATGGTGGGCAAGCATGAAAGACTTAAATCGTAGACAGGCCCGATGGGCCCTATACTTAAGTCGCTTTGCCTTCAAAATCACTTACAAGAAGGGAGACTCTATGCAAGCCGATGCATTAAGTAGATTCTCGAAAGACCATATCAGAGACAACGAGGATAACCGCCAGGTTCAGGTTTTACAACCTAAGCACTTCCTCAATGCCGCCCAAGCACACTTCCGCCCAGAAGTGGACTCCCTAGGGAATCGCATAAGACTCGCGTCCATCCGAGAAGCAGAAGTAATAGAGGGTCTCAAAAGCTTACAAAAGACCGCTCCAAAAGCTCTCATGGACGGAGTAGCGATGTGGGAGGAAGATGACGGCCTAGTCTACCACAGGGGGAAACTGTATGTTCCCAACGACCGGAAATTAAGACGAGACGTGGTCAAGTCATGCCACGACTCTGTCACCACCGGTCACCTGTTGAGACGCGACTGATTCAAGTCACATGTCTCGTGGGATATGATTGAGTCATCCCATTTACTAAATACGGTATCTGTCCCTTACGGACTGATTTGGACTTGGCCGGACTCTTACGGACCGCTTTTGTTTATCTTTATTGTTAGAGTCATACATGGCTCTTATTGTTCTCTATTGTTAAGATACCGGTATTGTCTGCTTTAGGCAGCTATTGTTCTATGCCCTCCAATGGCATTTCTCCCTCTGGCGCACAGACCACCTGTATTGTGTTTGGATCACCTGTGCGCACAGACCATTCTTAGCTAAGCGTCCTGTATATAAGGACTGCTGTTTTCACCTCTACACTTCAGAGTTCCTTCACCCTCTGAAGTGTAAGTCCCTTCTCTCTTACCCTACACTACCTTTTACTCACAGACGTCTTAGTACTTGTCTTTAGGTGTGTAGTAGTATTGGTATAGAGTTCCTTCACCCTCTGAAGTTACTTGTCTTTAGCTTAACGCTATTAACGCTTCGCTCGTTAGTTCTGCGCTTCAACATCACCCTGGTAAGAACGGCACCATCGAGCTGGTCAGCCGCTACTACTGGTGGCCACGCATGGCAGGCTTCATAAGCTCATATGTAGAAGGATGCGATCGATGCCAACGCTACCGCAAAGATCTACACCCCAAAGCCATAATTCAGCCACAGGAAGTAACTGAGGGACCATGGCAGATAGTCGGAGTCGATCTAATCGGCCCCCTGCCCATGTCACGTGGAAAGGACATGATCCTTAACATAGTGGATCACTATACAAAACAGATCCATCTATTTCCAGTGACGTCCCAAATCACGGCTGATGGGGTAGCATCCATCTACTTCGAGCAAGTCTTCCCCTTGCACGGGATCCCCAAGAAAATCATCAGTGACAGGGGACCCCAGTTTGCTGCAAGGAGCATGCGGGCACTATACAAGCGACTTGGGATAGACGCAGGTCTCACTACCGCCTATCACCCTCAAGCTAATGGACAGGTAGAGCGCAAAAATCAGGAAGTAGAAGTCTACTTGCGCTTGTTCATTAGTAAGAGGCAGGATGATTGGGCAGACCTGCTCCCTACAGCGGAATTCGTGGTCAATAGTAGACTTAACTCAGCCACGGGGCACACCCCCTTCGAGCTACTATATGGCTATACGCCTGACTTCACCATTCCCGCTGGTAGGCCTACCGGTATCCCAACGCTCGATAAGCGTCTACAGCACTTAGTTTCCACAAGAAGGGATGCAGAGGCAGCTCTACGCCTAAGTAAAAGGCGAATGCAAACAGACGTTGAACAAAGACATAAGCCATACGTCTTCAACGTCGGGGACAAAGTCTGGCTGCAAGCTAAGCAAATAAAGATACACCAGCAGTCGTCCAAACTGGGCCCAAAACAACTAGGCCCATTTGAAGTCACTGAAGTCAAAAGTGACGTCGACTACAAGCTTGCACTCCCCCCTGCATTACGGATCCATGATGTATTTCATGTAGACCGCCTCTCCCCTTATAAGGGAAACGAAGTTAACGGGCTTATGCCACCTCCACCCGAACCCATCACAGTCGAAGGGGAAGAAGAGTACGAAGTTGACCACATCAGAGACTCAAAACTCTTCGGTCGTACTCTGAAGTACCTAGTTCGCTGGAAGGGCTACGGTGAAGGCGAGGACACTTGGGAGCCAGCTAAAAACCTAGCGCATGCCCCGGACAAAGTCAAGGAGTTCCACTCCTCAAATCCGGGCGCACCTAGAAAAATAGCAGCACTCATTTACGCGTCCTTGCCTTGGCAAACATCTCATATGTACACAGAGGCCAACGCGGACGTCGACCCTTAAGAAGGGGGGTGATGTCATGGACGCGTATATTATTTTCCCTATTTTTCTGTATTTTTACGGAATTATCTGAGGAAGATATAAAGGGCCGAAGTACGAGATATGGTTAGTCACATGCTGCCATCATGTGCACCTTTGAGCACGTGACCCTGGGACAGTTGCACCCTTAACGGGACAGCCTAATCCGGTCACATTCCACTTACGTACGGACTCACACGATTGGTAGATAAGGAAGGAACCTTCTAGATAGTTCTAGACTTCGCTTAGTAGTTTACGCTTACTCGCTGTATTAGGTTTTACTCAGCAAGATAAGGCATCGCGTCAGCGCCATGACTAGTGCATCAGTCAGCACAATAGAAAGCGCTATTATTAGACACGACGCGTCAGCTCCTGAGTCATGGAGTCTTACTGTACACTTAGTAATAGTGTTTAAACTCAGTTCAAGCCCAGCCACAGTAGCGTATATAAACCCTCCTGTAGCGTCCTGAGTGGAACCAACTTGTCCTCTTGGTTCTCCACTCAGGTGCGTATCTCCCTTGTATTCCTTACTCTCCAATCTGAACTTGTCCTCTTGGTTCTCCACTCAGCGTGCCACTGCGTGATCCCTGACTATTTTATCCTTGTATAAAGGATCCGAGTTCTAGTCCACTCCGTAGTGACTGCACGCTTAGCGCGTGATTTATCTCCGCGTTCGGGTTGAGTGTGCTCACCTGACGGTTCATCTCTATCTCACACTTGGACTCAACGTAGCGAGGTGTCATACCACTACATAGGGGAGCACGACATAATCCTAGGAACGGATTGGCTCCGAGCGCACAATCCTGAGATCGACTGGTCAAGACCCCAGATCGCCTTCACGCGGTGCCCAAGTAGCTGCACCTTGTCTACGAAGACCGTAGTCATTTCCTCCCGAGTACCCCAAACCTGAGACACCACGATCAACATTCTAGAGTTAGAACCTACACCGGCTAAAGACGCCCCTTCTTCCCGAGTTCCTGCGAGCGCAGATGTTCCATCCCGAGTTCCTTCCCGAGTTCCTGCAAGTGCAGATGTTCCATCCCGAGTTCCTTCCCGAGTTCCTGCGAGTGCAGATGTTCCATCCCGAGTTCCTTCCCGAGTTCCTGCGAGTGCAGATGTTCCATCCCGAGTTCCTTCCCGAGTTCCTGCAAGTGCAGATGTTCCATCCCAAGTTCCTCCCCAAGTTCCTGCGAGTGCAGATGTCCCATCCCGAGTTCCTGTTGATGCAACAGTTCCTTTCCGAGATCCTTTCCGAGCCAACATCCTAGCGCTAGGACCCGAACAAGCGGACGACGCTTTAATCCCGACTGCTGACGCAGCAGAACCTGTAGAACGCACATTTTTCCAAGAGGCTATCGAGCCATTCCTGTGGAGCCACAGTTTTCCCAAATACGACCACTTGGCCATCCGAGCGAAGTTCACCACGAGTACCAAATTAGCAGCAAAGACTGCCCCTAAACCTTCCACGGACCACATTCCGAGTCACTTCCAGCGATACACCCGAGTCTTCAGCGAGGAAGCGTCCCACCGCTTGCCTGCGCACCAACCCTGGGATCATGCGATTGATCTGAAACCTGGAGCGAGTTTAAAGAACTGTTCCATCTACCGCCTGACGCCTAAAGAGGCTGATGCACTCAAGGAGTACATCTCTGAACATCTGCGGAAAGGTTACATCCGCCCTTCCAAGTCCCCCATGGCCTGTCCCTTCTTTTTCGTTGACAAGAAGGATGGAAAGCTCCGTCCGGTTCAAGATTACCGGGCTCTGAACGACATCACCATCAAGAACGCGGCGCCCCTCCCCCTCATTCCCGAGTTAATTGACAAACTTCACGGCGCGCGTTATTTCACCAAGTTGGACATCCGGTGGGGTTACAACAACATCCGGATTCGCGACGGGTGATGAGTACAAGGCCGCTTTCAAGACCTCCCACGGCCTTTTCGAACCGACCGTAATGCCTTTCGGTCTCTGCAACGCACCAGCAACGTTCCAAACGTTCATGAACCAGCTCTTCGGACCCCTGATCGATGGTGGACATGTTGTGGTCTACCTCGATGACATCCTTATCTTCACGGAAGATCTCGACTCCCTGACTGCGTTGACCCACGACGTGCTCCAGCGTTTGGAGCAGCACGACCTCTACCTGAAACCTGAGAAATGCGTATTTGCTCAGACCTCCGTCGAATACCTTGGAATCGTGATTTCCAACGGCCAAGTTTCCATGGACCCAGCCAAAGTGGCTGGTATTACCGAGTGGCCTGTCCCACGTACAGTCAAACAAGTCCAAGCGTTTTTGGGCTTCTGTAATTTCTATCGGCGGTTCATCAAAGATTATTCCACCGTTGCCCGACCACTCTTCGACCTGACCAAGAAAGATGTGCTCTTTTCTTGGGATACCGCGGCGGAAAGCGCTTTCCGCACCCTGATCAAAGCCTTCACCCAGGCCCCTGTTTTAGCCCTCCCTGACCATTCCAAGCCATTCCGACTCATCACTGACGCCAGTGACTTTGCGACTGGGGCTATTCTGGAGCAACCCGATGCCTTGGAACGTTGGCATCCCGTTGCCTTTCTGTCAAAATCTCTCCTTCCTGCGGAGCGCAACTATGAGATTTGTGACAAGGAACTCCTTGCGATCATCCATGCTTTCCATGCATTCCGACACTACCTCGAGGGACGTAGTGATACCACAGAGGTGTGGACCGACCACAACAACCTGGCTTACTTTATGAAGAAGCAAAAACTCTCCCGTCGACAGGCCCGTTGGGCGCTGTTTCTGTCCCAGTTCCAGTTCATCATCATCCACAAACCAGGCAGTCAGAACAAGTCTGATGCACTGTCCAGGCGTCCAGATCATAAAAAGGGGATAGCGGATGAAGATGAAAAGCGAGTGCTCCTGGATACGAAATATTTTCAAGTCAACGCTGTGCAAAGAGCAGCAATCACGATGTTAGGAGACACCTCCCTGCGACAACGCATCCGAGACACGCAGACATACGACAGAGAAGTCAGTATGGCGTTGGAAACCCTCTTGAAGAGCGGTCCCCGTTCACTCACCAAGGGTTTGGAAGAGTGGAACCTAGAAGATGGAGTCATCTTATTCCGAGGACAAGTCTACGTTCCCAAGAACGATGATCTACGAAGAGATATCGTTAAACAATATCACGACCACATCGCTGTAGGACATCCAGGAAGATGGAAAACCTACGAGCTGATATCCCGAGACTTCTGGTGGCCTGGAATGTCCAGTTTCGTCAAGAGTTACGTAGACGGATGTGCTATCTGTCAATCGACGAAAATCAAGCCCAGAACCCAAGTACCCCTGCAACCCAATCCGATTCCTACAGAGGTGTGGGGAATCATCACCATGGACTTCATCACCGACCTCCCCGTGTCCCTCGGTTACGACACATTATTCGTGGTCGTAGATCGCCTCAGTAAAGCGACGGTCATCGCTCCCTGTAACAAGACTATCACGGCTGATGAAACTGCCAAGTTATACCTGGAACAAGTCTGGCGAAGAACCGGACTCCCCCAACAAGTGATTTCGGACAGAGGACCCCAATTCGCGTCTAAAGTGATGCAAGAAGTTTGGAGCAAACTTGGAGTCAAGTCCACCATGTCAACCGCGTTCCATCCACAGACAGATGGAGAGACCGAGCGAGTCAATCAAGAGCTCGAGCAATACCTTCGCGTTTTCTGCAACTTCCAAGCAGATAATTGGGCAGAGTTGATCCCATTCATGGAGTTTGCGCACAATGTTCGGCAACATAGCGCTACCAAGAAATCACCCTTCGAAGTGTGGTATGGGTTCAAACCCGAGTTCATTCCCCCCATCCACTTCACGACCAACATCCCTGCAGCCGAAGACCAGCTGAAATCCCTGAACCAAATCCGATCCGAGGTCACCGCAGCGCTAAAAGTAGCGGCGGAAATCATGAGAAGTTCCAAGTCACAAATCCCATCCCGAGAATTCAAGTCTGGAGACTTAGTCTGGTTGGAAGGAACCAACATCCACACCACACATCCCAAGCCCAAGCTTGCCCCGCGACGCCATGGTCCATTCAAAGTCTTATCCACCTGGGGAGTTAATTGTAAACTCCAACTCCCAAAGACATGGCGTATTCATCCAGTCTTCCACAATTCCCTGATCTCTCCGTATCATGAGAATGATATCCACGGACCCAACTTCACCCGACCCCCTCCCGAGATCGTCCAAGGAGAGGACGAACACTACGAAGTTGAAGCGGTCTTGCAATCCAAAGTATCACCCAACAAGAAAGGGATACTTTACCTGATCAAGTGGAAGGGATATCCTGATTCCGAGAATTCCTGGCTCCCCTCATCCCGCATGACGCACTCCCGAGAACTGGTCCAGAAGTTCCACAAGGACCACCCCTGCGCCCCTCATCCAAAGTCAACCAGTGCTGTCGGTGCAGCACGGCGTTAAAAAGGGGATACTGTCACGAACCTAGAAACTTGGGTCGTGACTCGGGCGTCTAAGACCGGTCCGCACCGGCCCGGTCTTATCTAATCACCTTCCTAAAGGGGAAATCCGAAATCGGAGTTTGAATTTCGTACTCCGACAATCACGTGACTCATCACGTGATCTCCCATCGTTTATCAAGTCACCTGACGACTGAAAGTCGTACCATTCCTTGGATTTATCTGATTGGACTGCGGAGCAGTCAAATCATTATGACCAACTCGACTGCGGCGCAGTCGCACCACTCCTACGATTATTCTGATTGGACTGCGGAGCAGTCACGTCATATGGCGTCATCGACTGCGGAGCAGTCGTACGACACTATCCTGATTTTCCCATTGGACACTATATTTAGATGTTACCGGAATGTTCCATTCCGCAGTATTCCGCAGTACCCGTGGGCAGACCTTAAGCCTGCCCTAAAGTTACGCACAGACCATCCCTCTGGGTATATAAGCCAGCGCAATAGAACGGACAGTCCCTCAGACTGTCCACTTGTGACATCCTCCCTTTGTCTCTTCCCGCCTCTCGAGCACTAGTGCCCCTTCAGCTGTCAAGCACGACTTGCCACTAAGCGCCACTTTCCCTGAGCCGTCGCGCCAGTTCTGACGGTTGAGCCAAAGCGTTCCATCACAGTAGTCCCTGTGCTCCGCTCCGCGTTCTCCACCACCCCCGGTCTTCTGAACCCGTCGTGCCTCCCTGTCGAGTGACAGTGAGTCATCACAGAGACATGCGGGAAGTCATTTGCTATAACTGCAATAACCCGGGCCACTTCTCACGAGATTGTACACGCCCCAGAAAATCTAGGCAACCGTTCCAGCCACGTACGAGCACGAGCCGCAGTGTGGAAACGGATCACTACGGCCAAGAACCAGTAGCGGCACGCCGCACAGAAACCACGCCCGAAGAACAGGCTAGGGGATGGATGGAAACACTTAGAGGAGCAAGTGACGAGGTCAAGGACCTCGTATTTAAAGATCTCTGGACCCAAGAGGGTTTTCAGGACGCCTGAACCCATCGGCCTGGGTGAGGGCAGTCAATTGTAACTCTGTAATCATGACTCGCTACCGTTCGCTTTGAATTCCAGTCTCGATTCGCACAAGTTACTCTATGGCCAATATCAAAGGGCTCGTTGACTCAGGAGCCACTGACAACTTTATAAGACCCGCGTTCGCCAGACGCATGGGCCTCGGGCTACAAACCCTCGAGAAACCAAAGAAAATTTGGAATATTGACAACACTGAAAATAAAGCTGGGTCCATTACGCACTTCATCGACCTGGATGTTCAAACCAACGGCGTCTCAAAGGTCATGAGGTTCCTGGTCACCGACATAGGCAACGAAGATTTAGTCCTCGGATACCCATGGCTAGCCACCTACGAACCAACCATCAGCTGGGCGCATGCCACCATACACGAAGATACTCTCCCGGTGGTGCTACGATCAATCAACCCAGCAGAAACACAGACCACCATCGCGCGCGCAATCACTCAAGACGAAGCAGAGGGAATAGTTCAGGAACTTGAGGAAGAATGCCAATTGCGCACCACAGCCACCGAGCTCGCCATCGCCACAAACCAAGAAACGACAGTCACGACCCTCCCCGAGCCATACCAACGGTTCGCAAAGATCTTCAGCGAAGAGGCATCCCACCGCTTCCCACCTTCACGACCATGGGACCACGCAATCGACTTCAAACCTGGCACACCCCCCAGCATCGACTGTAAAGTCTACCCGATGTCACAGGACGAAGACGGACAACTACGCGAATGGTTAGATGAACAACTCAAACTAGGGTACATCCGTCCATCGAAGTCCCCTTATGCGTCGTCGTTCTTCTTCATCAAAAAAAAGGACGGCAAGTTAAGACCCGTACAAGACTACCGAAGAATCAATGCCTGCACCGTGCATAACCAATATCCATTACCCCTCATGTCAGAACTCATCAACGACCTGGGGAACGGGCGCATATTCATGAAACTTGACGTCCGTTGGGGATACAACAACATACGCATCAAGGAAGGCGATGAATACAAAGTGGCGTTCAAGACGAAATATGGCCTCTTCGAACCCCTCGTCATGTACTTTGGACTTACAAACTCACCGGCAACATTCCAGAACATGATGAACGACATCCTAGGCGACACGATCCGAATCTTTGCAGCAATGGGAACAATTATCCGAGTATACATGGACGACATTGGCATCGCTACCCTCGAACACGCAGGACTTCAAATGCATATAGATGCCGTCTGCGCCGTACTCCAAGTGGCACTCGACCACGACCTATACTTCAAACCGTCCAAATGTACATTCCACCAACCGCGAATGGATTACCTGGGGGTAATTCTTGAAAAGGGGGTGACTCGCATGGACCCCGTAAAAATTGCTGGTATACGCGACTGGCCCACACCCACGAAAGTACGTGACGTACGCTCCTTTTTGGGCTTCTGCAATTTTTACCACCTCTTCATTCGCGGTTTCGCCACATACGCACAAGCCCTCAACAAACTGACACGCAAAGACGCGGAATGGACATGGGGCAAAGACGAAGAGACCGCCTTCCAAACTCTCAAACGCCTAGTCACCAGTGAGCCGGTACTCGCGCACCCCACACTAACAGACCAGTTCGAACTCGAAGTGGACGCATCGGGATACGCGGTAGGCGCGGTACTTCTGCAAAAAAAACAAGACGGAAAACGACACCCCCTTGGATACTTCTCAGCCACATTGAACGAAGCAGAGCGCAACTACGACATCTACGACCTGGAACTTCTGGCGATCGTCAAGGCACTGCGGCACTGGAGACCATTCCTAGCAGGCTCACCGCACAAGATCAAAATCTTCTCCGACCACCTCAACCTCACCCACTGGAAGATGCCACAAAAGATAAGTCGCTGCGTAGCTCGAGAAGTCCTGGAGCTCATGGAGTACGACTTCGAAATTCACCACATCAAGGGCACCAACAATGGTCGTGCAGACACCCTATCTCGACGACCCGACTACAATAAAGGAGAGCGAGATAACGAAGGAGTCGTCGTCCTACCCGAGAAAGTATTTGTACGAAACGTCACCACACAGTCACCAGAAACCCACGAGCAAAACGAAGACACCCTACGCCCTTGGGTGGACCCATACAAACTCAAGAAAGTCAACGGAGTCTGGTACCGCCAAAGTGCACGAGTAGTCACTGGAGGACCAGAAGAAATCCGCGTCATCATCGCTAACCACCACGATCCCCCCGTCTATGGTCACCCCGGGATCAAGCAAACCGCAAGGATCATCGAACGCGACCACTGGTGGCCAAACCTGCTGAAACACGTCACAGAATATGTCCAGGGTTGTGCGGAATGCCAACGACACAAGGTCAACAACCGCCCCACAAAAGCTCCACTAGTACCCATCACCCCACAAGCCGACGCCAAGCCATTTGAAGTTATAGCCCTTGACTTTATCACTAAATTACCGGAATCACAGGGATACGACTCCATCCTCACGGTGACCGACCACGACTGCACAAAGGCATCGGTGTTCATCCCCTGCAATGAGGAGATATCGGCGGAAGAAACCGCAGCCCTGTACGTCACTCACGTATTCCGGAGATTTGGATTACCGGCGAAAATCATTAGCGACCGAGACCCGAGATTCGCATCAAAGTTCACACGCGAATTGTGCCGAACCCTCGGCATCTACCAAAATATCTCCACGGCATATCATCCCCGAACTGACGGACAATCGGAAAGGACCAATCAATGGCTGGAACAATATCTGAGGTTCTGGACCAATGAGCATCAAGATAATTGGGCGCGATTCCTGCCAATGGCGGAGTTCGCGCATAACAATTGGCCACACGAGGCGACGAGGAAGTCCCCTTTCTCACTTATGATGGGATACGACCCGCGCGCTGATTGGATCGACAAACCATCCCCTATCCCACAGGTGCTCACGCGACTTCAGCAATTCCGAGAAGCACGGAAAGAAGCTCAAAACCTTATCAAAAAGGCACAATCACTATGGGTCAAGCATCGGAACACACCCAAGTACCAAGTTGGGGATCAAGTATGGCTAGAAGGGCGACATCTGCGAACCAATCAACCGACCGCCAAACTGGCAGCACGACGGCATGGCCCATTCAAAATCACGCGCGTCCTATCACCGGTCAATTATCAACTGGAGCTTCCCACGCAATGGAGTATTCACCCCGTATTCCACATCGATTTACTCACGCCTTATCGCGAGACGCCCCTACATGGGGAAAACTTCCAACGCCCACCACCGGATCTAGTGGATGGGGAAGAGGAGTACGAGGTGGAGCGCATTCTAGACTCCAGGAGATTCGGCCGGAGCAAGAAATTGCAATACCTTGTGAAATGGAAGGGATACCCAGACTCAGAGAATCAGTGGATCAACAAGGATGACGTATTCGCCGACGAAGCTATAGCGGAGTACAAGCGGAGTTCAACCGCGGCTAGGGTGTATATAAATCGAGCAAACGACGCTAAGTCACCCCCATCGTCTCACACTGGAATCCTCTCACACATCACCATGTCCTCTCCCTCCTCATCTCCCGCCATTGCCGCCAACCTCCGAGGGTCATTCACCTATGAGGAACTTAAAGCCGCCGTCGACAACCTCGCACCCATCGAAGACCTCGACAACCCCAACACTCCCGCCACCTACTGGCTGCTTGGCGCCGACGGCCAACACCTCAACCATACGCCCTATACGCAGGCCGAAGTTGATCGGCTTCGTGCAGCTCTCCAAGACTGCGCGCCTGCCTCACCGGGACCTCTCCCGGTTCGAGTGGAGTATTGGGTCGACACGAACCAAGAACGCGAACACGACACGATGGGAGGAGTGGAAGCAGACGGCGAAGAGGTGGAGGCTAGAGCAGCTGGCGATGGCAGCAACAAGGAGAACGAGGATCCTCGAGAGGAGGAAACTATTCGACGAGATGATGTGCGCCAGATCCAGGACCAGCCCGAGCGCGAGCTCAAAGAGTGGTACCCAGCTGAGCACCCTTTCATCCTCACCACCACCGATTCTGACCACCCCAACGAAACCCCATACACCCTCAACACCGTGGGCCGCCCCATTTATCGAGGATCCCTTCGGGTGGACCTCCCTTCCTCCACTCATCACACAACCACACTCCACCGCCGACTCGCCGACGCCCGCTTCGCCCCGTACGGCTACGTTCATAACAGGGGAGACAAGTTTGTCAACTTCCCCATCACCGATGCTCAGGGAGTTACCACCCAGGCCTCCTACGTCCAGGTCATCATGACCCCCGACCCCATCGTCCTCGGCATCGCCGCGGACAGCGACAAGACATACTCAAAACCGCTCTACGCAGAACCTCAAGTACGGGAGAGGGGGAAGCCTCAATACGGAGAGTTGGAGGTACGGGCCCTCGCCGCCGGACACGCCAACCAGCATCGCCTCGATACGGCGGTCAACGAGTTGAAGGACGTGGGGTTGAAAGCTGAGTTACACAGGTTCCGATCACTCAAGAACAAGGCTGAAAGGATCGAGCAGCGCCTTCACGCTCTCTCGTTGGCCCTCGGCGGTGTACAGGCCGACGTCGCACGATCCAAGTTCAGGTTGGAAATGGCGGACATTCACAACAGGGTTGACGAAGTACAGGAGGGGTGGCTTGGAGGCATAGGCCCTACTCGGCACTGTGGTCGTCGCGGCTGAAAAGGGGGTGATGTCACGGTACGTGCAGAACAGACTCTTACTATACGGTGATGACCTCGTTTGTAAGAAGTAATGTGTCATGGACAGTAGTATCAGTCAGCGGAGTAGCACAATCACATGCCAACGAGGCATTAGTCAACACTAGGATAGTTGTAGTAGGGTTCGAGCTACATACGCTATTCGTCGTACGGATTCGGGAGGAGCTTTAAAGCGTCCTCATACATGTATAAATAGTGGCTCGATGAGACCAAGATTCGCCATCTTGGTCTTCTTCAATTCACCACTTCTATTCATCTCCTCACGAGTGCTTTGCTTGTCTCCTTCCGAGCAAGTCGTCTTCATCGATTACCGGATTACCTAGTGGCACGACTTGCCCTAGTGTACACTCAGATCACGTGCCCACAAGCGCCGTGTATCTCGGGATTAGGTCACGTGACCTCCAAGGAATATTCTGCTAAGTCGTGAACGCCCTTTCGTGTCCAAGTCGGACTAACGCCAGTGGTGGCGTTACAACGCTCCTTCAGTCGGGAGTATTCGATAAAGGCCCAGAGGCATCTGTCTTCAAGGTAGTGGATCTGTCAGTACGATCGTGTTGAGGGGTCGAAGACAAAATATCCTTCGACTCCGTTGTGTTCTGCCCAGACCGCGGTTCCTTTAACTCTGTCTGATAATTCATCGGAGCTAAGGCGGTCAATGTACTCGGGCCTAAACTTGGTTCTACTGCGACTGGATGTCGCCACTGTGAGAGACTTGACTTAATGTAACGCCACCACAGGGGCGTTAAGTATGACGTGTACTTCAGCAAGTCAACGGGATTGGCAAGGCATGAACCGGTTAGGGTTCAGTTCGATGGTGAACAAGTATCACTTGGTCTCCCAGGGACACAAGGATAGTAGCGGGAAGTCGAGGCTCAAGCGAAAAGGCGAGCAAAAAGGGGGACTCAAGCGCAACGGCAAGTCAAAGTCATTCGTGAGGCAAAGACGATTGTGGTATTACACAAGAAGTCAAGTCTACCGTACAAGCTAGGTAGGGCGTGACTTATATACTAGTACAGGGTGTTTGTAAGGTACAAACACATGGCACGATCCTGAGGTACTGGCCTCAGTGAGCTAATAAGGAAGTGCGAAGGGGAAGTCCATAAGAAGTACAAGGAATCTGTCATGGACGCGTATATTATTTTCCCTATTTTTCTGTATTTTTACGGAATTATCTGGTGAAGATATAAAGGGCCGAAGTACGAGATATTGTTAGTCACATGCTGCCATCATGTGCACCTTTGAGCACGTGACCCTGGGATAGTTGCACCCTTAACGGGACAACCTAATCCGGTCACATTTCCATTTACGTACGGACTCACACGATTGGTAGATAAGGAAGGAACCTTCTAGACAGTTCTAGACTTCGCTTAGTAGTTTACGCTTACTCGCTGTATTAGGTTTTACTCAGCAAAGATAAGGCATCGCGTCAGCGCCATGACTAGTGCATCAGTCAGCACAATAGATAGCGCTATTAATAGACACGACGCGTCAGCTCCTGAGTCATGGAGTCTTACTGTACACTTAGTAATAGTGTTTAGACTCAATTCAAGCTCAGCTCCAGTAGCGTATATAAACCCTCCTGTAGCGTCCTGAGTGGAACCAACTTGTCCTCTTGGTTCTCCACTCAGGTGCGTATCTCCCTTGTATTCCTTACTCTCCAATCTAAACTTGTCCTCTTGGTTCTCCACTCAGCGTACCACAGCGTGATCACTGACGTCTTGAGTTCTTGCATAAAGACTCTGAGATATTCGTCCACTCCGCTGTGACTGTGCGTTAGCGCGTGATTTATCTCCGCGCCAGGCTTGGGTGTGCTCACCAGACAGTTCACTTACAGTTCGCACTTGAGCTTGACGTAGCGAGGTTGTCATACCGCTACATTAGGACAAGTTCCTCATCACTCTCTTGAGCTCCACGCTCACCAGTTTTATCACTCTCCCTTCCAGGTGGTTGACGACCATCAGTCCTTTGTATTACCCACCTCACTCTTTGCCTGGGGACCTCTGCACGCAGAATCTGTGCATTCGTGGTACAACTCTAGTGTCCGTAAAATCGGCATAGATTGTGCTTGCCTTTATTGGGTCTATCTGGTCATCAGTAGACGCCTCTGGGTACTGGCTGCAGAACTGGTCACCACGCCAGATAAGCTGCAGTTAGACGTTGAGCCAGCCAGGCCTAGCCTGCGACAGCTGTACGCGTAGTAACCAGAAAAGTTTGAGAGTGCTTCGGCGTGAGAGGCAGCCAACAGGTCGAGAAGACTGAGGCAGACAGCCTTGTGGCTCTATACATATCCATACATCATTCCTGAGTTTTCTGTTATTGCCGCAGCCTCGCGCAGTGTGAAACATCACTGTGTATTGGTCTCGCTTGATCAGATCTCTCCTATCATCCTCGAGTTAGCGTTTCGCGCTCGTTGTATCCCGTCGTCTAAATCCACCCCCACATCCTTTTCCAAACTGCCTCGCATACTTGCGAACGTCCGCACCCGCCTTCGTCGTCTCTTCAGGAGGAGACAAGCTTCCATCACACCACCCCAGACTACAGCCTCTGCCTCGGCATCGCTGCACGTGCACCAGGACACCCAGTCTGAACAAGACCGGATCCCCTCCCCAGTGTACGCTTCACCATCACCTACAATTTCAGTAAACTCCTTCCACTCCGCCCACTCCTCCTCCCAAGCAACACTCGCCCAGTCAGGCGAAAGTTTCATTGACGAAGACGGTGTCAACATCCGTTACCAGGGGTTCCAACTAGAACAACCCCCTCGTAACCTTGCCGAGCAATACGTGCAGGCAATCTACCACGACCAAGAAATCCGATACGGACTGCTAGACCTCTACGGCCTAGAAATCCCCGTTCTCAGAACAAACTTCACAGTCCCGCAGCTGATAGCGTTCGCTGCAGACCTCATCCCTCGTCTCGAATCGCCTCCCAACCCCCTCATCTCCCACGTAAGGGAAGACGAAGATCGTGGCTCCCAAGAAAGGGAAACAGACAGCTCGTCTAGCACAAGCTCAGTATCCCAGTGGAGCTCGCTCGAAATTCGCCCTCCCTCCTCCAACTAAAAAAGAAAAGGAGTTCATATCTCGGATCCAAGACTGGGACGAGATCTCGCCAGACGAACAACTCCTTCTGTTGGAAGAATTCCGTCGGGCACAAGAGGAAGCAGAACGAAAGGAGAGACAGAAGAAACTAGACGAGATGTCACAACCAAGCGGAAGCACCCTCCCCGCCGCCGTACCACCTTCACCACTCCCCCCTCCCACAGTCCAGGATTGCCTGGACCTCATCAACCACCTCGGCATCGCCGTCGGTAACCTTGCGCAACAAGTCACAGCCCTGACAGCGCAGGTAGCCTCGGCAACCGCCACTCGCCCAGGAAACGGAAAAAACAAGGAAATAGTGGCCCGCCCCAAAGCTTGGGATGGGAAAGGCTCCTCCTCGGATGCCCGTCATTTCCTTGCCGCCTTCCACAACTGGGCAGGATCATTAGGGGACGCCATGAACACATGGCATGCAGTGGACAGCAAATGGTACGCAGACGAGCATAGGTGGATCGCTGCCGCCCTCAATCTGATGGAAGGGGACGCCAAAACCTGGGCACTCCCGTACCTGGAGTCCGCCAACCAAGGGACTATTCCCTTTGGAGGAAACTGGTCGGACTTCGTCAAGGAGTTTAACCGCAGGTTTAGCCCCCTAGACGTCCAAGACATAGCTCGAGAGGAGCTAAAGAAAACAAGACAGGGTAAAAAGACGGTTGCTGAATATGCATCCATATTCGAGCAGTACTCTGGACAGACCGGGTGGTCCATCATCGACCTCCGCACCCGTTTCTATGATGGTCTCACAGACGAGATCAAGGACCTCCTTGCCATCACAGACAAGCCCCATAACACATACGACGAGCTCAAGCAAAGCGCGCAAGTCATTGACCAACGACTACGCCAACGCCAGAGCGAGAAGAAAGGAAAATCTTCATCACCACACACTACCTCCAACCCTGATGCCATGCAAGTAGACGCCACGCGTCAACAAGGCAACAGAGCTAAGGAGGAGATCTTCAAAACTCGGGGCGAGTTTCAAGCATGGATGAGAGGGAAATGTTACGGGTGTGGCTCGAAAGAGCACACGAAGAAGGATGGAAATCACGAGCGCGACGTCTGCAACTGGTGCCAAAGAGCAGGGCACCGAGCAAACGTCTGCCAGAACAAGAGAATGGGGAAACCGGCTAAAGCGAAAGCTGCAGCAACAACGGAATCCCCCAGCCCACCACCGTCGTCCAACACTGCGGCAGCAGCCGCCACAAGTACTTCCCCCGCCCAGACGTCCCAGGCAGACGTGGCGAAGTTGTTGGGAATGTTGGAAAAGCAGCAAGAACAGCTGGATGCGTTCAAGGCGGCTTTTTAGATCAGGGGTCGCGTATAGCTGCGACCGGCCCCTCTACAGTAGATGACTCGGCTTCATGTAGTTGTAATATATGTTTACGCTCTCGCCTCGTTTCGGACTCAACTCCTGTAATTCATACGACTCATGCCTGTAAGTTAGATAGTAGTGTTAGTTCAGTCTCTTGTTTTCCTGATTCTATTACATCTACATCTGCCTCGGAGATGAACAATAGTAGTGTTTCTTTTGCTCCACTTTCTTCAGAAGCAATGCCGCACGTGATGATTTCTGATGCAGCACTGTCTTCTACTATTATTCCCGAAACAAAAGATAAAAAATCACACTTTCATATTTCTGTGTATTTAAAAGGACGTCATCGTACTGTAAAAGTAGCAGCAATGGTAGACTCCGGGGCAACTTCGTTGTTCCTGGACAAAAAGTACGCTGACCGCCACAAGATGTTGCAGGTTCCCCTTGACAGTCCCATCACTCTATACAACATAGACGGGACTCTCAACGAAGCCGGTAGTATCACCCATAAAGTCAGACTCTCTCTGAAAGTCGGCCCTAGTGAAGAAAGTTACGACTTTTTAGTCACTTCACTTGGCCCAGAGAATGTCATTTTGGGACTACCATGGCTAAGGCAAAGGAACCCGCAGATAGACTGGCAGGAAGGCACCATGCGCCTCAACTCGACCGCTGAAACAGCGCAACCAGAGTTGGAGGTAGAGGTGACGCGCATTATGGCAAACCGAATGGAACGCCGCCGTCTCCTTGCGGAGAAAGTGCTTGACACGGTCCAAGACGAAGTTTTCTGTTTGGCAGGCTTCACATACTCTCAGCAGATAGCCGAGAAAGCCACCGCCTCCAAACCTAAGAAAACTTTCGAAGAGATGGTACCGAAACACTATAGAGACTTCGCAAAAGTTTTCTCTGAGGAGGAATCCCAGAGGCTCCCTGAGCACCAACCGTGGGACCACGCCATAGACCTCGAACCAGATGCCGTTAAACACTGGAGGGTCAAAACGTATCCCATGTCCCCAAGCGAGCAAGTGGAACTCGACAAATTCCTGCAAGAACATATCTCAAAAGGATACTTGGTCCCATCAAAGTCACCGATGGCATCGCCAGTATTCTTTATCAAGAAGAAGGACGGCAAACTCCGTCTAGTGCAGGATTACCGACGTCTTAATAAAATCACTATTAAGAATCGTTACCCACTGCCGCTCGCTGCGGACATTATAAATCGGTTGAAAGGAGCTAAGGTCTTCACCAAGTTCGACGTCAGATGGGGGTATCACAACATCCGGATCAAACCCGGAGATGAATGGAAAGGTGCTATTATCACCAATCGCGGACTGTACGAACCAAAGGTCATGTACTTCGGTATGACCAACAGCCCAGCCACCTTCCAAGCCCTCATGAACGCCGTCTTTGCCGATCTAATCGCAGCAGGAGAGGTCGCCGTATATATGGATGATATCCTCATCTATAGCAACTCTCTGGAACACCACCGCAAAATCGTACGCGAGGTGCTAAGAGATTGCAAGAACACGACCTCTATCTCAAACCAGAGAAATGCGACTTTGAAAGGCAAGAAATGGAGTACCTGGGAATGATAATCCGTCCCGGAGAAGTGCAGATGGACCCTGGCAAGGTCGCCGCAGTAAGGGAGTGGCCCACACCCACAACGCTCAAAGAGGTTAGAGCGTTCATTGGGTTCGCCAACTTCTATCGTCGATTCATCAAGGACTTCGCGGCTATCGCCTGACCCTTGCATGACCTCACGAAGAAGGACACTCCATGGCAATGGCATTCTGAACAGCAGAAGGCTTTCGACCACTTAAAGGAAAGCTTCGTACGAGAACCCATTCTCAAAGTGTACGACCCACAGCTTCCAACAAGAGTCGAAACCGATGCTTCAGGATTTGCTACTGGCGGTATACTCACTCAGAAGTATCCTGACGGTCTCTGGCACCCCATTGCGTACCGTTCACAGTCTATGAGCAAAGAAGAACGCAACTACGAAATCTACGACAGAGAAATGCTCGGCTTAATCCGCGCCTTAGAGGACTGGAGACACTTCCTCGAAGGCATCTCCTTTGAAGTGATCACCGACCATAAGAACATGGAATGGTGGGCAAGCATGAAGGACTTAAACCGTCGACAGGCCCGATGGGCCCTGTATTTAAGTCGCTTCGCCTTCAAAATCACTTACAAAAAGGGAGACTCTATGCAAGCCGATGCATTAAGTAGATTCTCGAAAGACCACATCAGAGACAACGAGGATAACCGCCAGGTTCAGGTTTTACAACCCAAGCATTTCCTCAATGCCGCCCAAGCACACTTCCGCCCAGAAGTGGACTCCCTAGGGAATCGCATAAGACTCGCCTCCATCCGAGAAGCAGAAGTTATAGAGGGTCTCAAAAGTTTACAAAAGACCGCTCCAAAAGCTCTCATGGACGGAGTCGCGATGTGGGAAGAAGACGACGGCCTAGTTTACCACAGGGGGAAACTGTACGTTCCCAATGACCGGACGTTAAGACGAGATGTGGTTAAGTCATGCCACGACTCCATCACCACCGGTCACCCTGGTAAGAACGGCACCATCGAGCTAGTCAGTCGCTACTACTGGTGGCCACGCATGGCAGGCTTCATAAGCTCATACGTAGAAGGATGCGATCGATGCCAACGCTACCGCAAAGATCTACACCCCAAGGCCATAATTCAGCCACAGGAAGTACCTGAGGGACCATGGCAGATAGTCGGAGTCGATCTAATCGGCCCCCTGCCCATGTCACGTGGAAAGGATATGATCCTTAACATAGTGGATCACTATACAAAACAGATCCATCTATTTCCAGTGACATCCCAAATCACGGCTGATGGGGTAGCATCCATCTACTTCGAGCAAGTCTTCCCCTTGCACGGGATCCCCAAGAAGATCATCAGTGATAGGGGACCCCAGTTTGCTGCAAGGAGCATGCGGGCACTATACAAGCGACTAGGGATAGATGCAGGTCTCACCACCGCCTATCACCCTCAAGCTAATGGACAGGTAGAGCGCAAAAATCAGGAAGTAGAAGTCTACTTGCGCTTGTTCATTAGTAAGAGGCAGGATGATTGGGCAGACCTGCTCCCTACAGTGGAATTCGTGGTCAATAGTAGACTCAACTCAGCCACGGGGCACACCCCCTTTGAACTACTATACGGCTATACGCCTGACTTCACCATTCCCGCTGGTAGGCCTACCGGTATCCCAACGCTCGATAAGCGTCTACAACACTTAGTTTCCACAAGAAAGGATGCAGAGGCAGCTCTACGCCTAAGTAAAAGGCGAATGCAAACAGACGTTGAACAAAGACACAAGCCATACGTCTTCAACGTCGGGGATAAAGTCTGGTTGCAAGCCAAGCAAATAAAGATACACCAACAGTCGTCCAAACTGGGCCCTAAACAGTTAGGCCCATTTGAAGTCACTGAAGTTAAAAGTGACGTCGACTACAAGCTTGCACTCCCCCCTGCATTACGGATCCATGATGTATTTCATGTAGACCGCCTCTCCCCTTATAAGGGAAACGAAATTAACGGGCTTAGGCCACCTCCACCTGAACCCATCACAGTCGAAGGGGAAGAAGAGTACGAAGTCGACCACATCAGAGACTCAAAACTCTTCGGTCGTACTCTTAAGTACCTAGTTCGCTGGAAGGGCTACGGTGAAGGCGAGGACACTTGGGAGCCAGCTAAGAACCTAGCACATGCCCCGGACAAAGTCAAGGAGTTCCACTCCTTAAATCCGGGTGCACCTAGAAAAATAGCAGCACTCATCTACGCGTCCTTGCCTTGGCAAGCATCTCATATGTACACAGAGGCCAACGCGGACGTCGACCCTTAAGAAGGGGGGTGATGTCATGGACGCGTATATTATTTTCCCTATTTTTCTGTATTTTTACGGAATTATCTGGTGAAGATATAAAGGGCCGAAGTACGAGATATTGTTAGTCACATGCTGCCATCATGTGCACCTTTGAGCACGTGACCCTGGGATAGTTGCACCCTTAACGGGACAACCTAATCCGGTCACATTTCCATTTACGTACGGACTCACACGATTGGTAGATAAGGAAGGAACCTTCTAGACAGTTCTAGACTTCGCTTAGTAGTTTACGCTTACTCGCTGTATTAGGTTTTACTCAGCAAAGATAAGGCATCGCGTCAGC
This sequence comes from Lactarius akahatsu, assembly GCA_021524915.1. Classification (NCBI taxonomy): domain Eukaryota; kingdom Fungi; phylum Basidiomycota; class Agaricomycetes; order Russulales; family Russulaceae; genus Lactarius; species Lactarius akahatsu. The sequence goes on along the minus strand of JAKELL010000149.1, from coordinate 47,757 downwards.
GCCATGACTAGTGCATCAGTCAGCACAATAGATAGCGCTATTAATAGACACGACGCGTCAGCTCCTGAGTCATGGAGTCTTACTGTACACTTAGTAATAGTGTTTAGACTCAATTCAAGCTCAGCTCCAGTAGCGTATATAAACCCTCCTGTAGCGTCCTGAGTGGAACCAACTTGTCCTCTTGGTTCTCCACTCAGGTGCGTATCTCCCTTGTATTCCTTACTCTCCAATCTAAACTTGTCCTCTTGGTTCTCCACTCAGCGTACCACAGCGTGATCACTGACGTCTTGAGTTCTTGCATAAAGACTCTGAGATATTCGTCCACTCCGCTGTGACTGTGCGTTAGCGCGTGATTTATCTCCGCGCCAGGCTTGGGTGTGCTCACCAGACAGTTCACTTACAGTTCGCACTTGAGCTTGACGTAGCGAGGTTGTCATACCGCTACAGAATCCCACGGGGGCACGCGGGGCTCAAATGACGTCAGCGGGTCCTAGAAGTTATAAGTCTGGCTTCTCTACGGTCATGGACCTAGTGCCAGCCAGACCTTCCTGGCCCTAGGTTGAACTAGAGGGCTAGTGGAACTAAATCTAGTTCTGCTAGTCACTTTTTGTCTTGCTGATGGCCAAGTGGTGGGCTCACAACTGCATCGCTACCACTTTGTCGTAAGTCCTGAGTCTGGAGGGAATCACATGACTATGCTTAGTCAGTGATTCAAGCGTCATTACCAGAGATGAGAAACTGGGGCTCTGCAGGGCAGAGGAGAGGAAGGGTGGCTAAAGTCTGTATTGAACAAGACTAGAACGAGGAATACAGGGTGTACTACAGCTCTTTAAGTATTGTACAAGAAATCTTATTTTTCTATGTTTTCTCTCATTTTGTGAGCTGGCAAGAACAGAAGACAAGACTCTGAAACATTCAGAATATTCTGGCAGAAAGAGAAGTGGAACCTGAAACACAGAAGCAGAGTCAGGAACATTCCAGAACAGAATAGAAAATAGAGAGGACAAGAATCTTCCAGAACCGAGAAGCAGAACCTGGGAATTGCCAAATCTGTTATTGATGGCACGATCAGATCGTGACATGAGGACGAAAGTGGCCCCCACAAATTGTACAAGGCTTTTTTCCTGCTGCTGATGACTGTTTGGTGGGTCCTGAAGATGCAACCTTTGGCATTGCAAATGTTGGACAATAGAGACAGAGTGACAACATTGGAAAAAACAACAAAATGATAGAGGTACAACAACAGACAACCATGACGAATGAATAAGGCAACACAATACTGTAATCAATGGACAATTCAGAATCAGCACATGACTATAAATTGGTTATACTCTGATGATAATTGTATAGTCATATCTTGTAATTGGGTCCCCGCAATTAGATCTCATTGTGTTTGCTTATAATGTTAGGTACTAATTATAGTTGGTTTGACTCGATCGCAATTAAGATTGTAATGGTCAGGAATAATTATGACTCAGTTGTAAGGTGTCAGGAGCCGGTTATAATTTGATTATAAATTCGGTTACAACCGGGACTGATTATAACCTGGTTCCCGGATTTGCGACACGTCTTAAATAATGCAGACGCGGACACTACGTGGACGTGCCAGTGCCAGTAAAACGCCCATGAATGTTATACTATGATAGGCGTGTCTACGTCAAGTCTTCTGACCTTTATCTAATTAGGCCTATGCGAAAAGCTACGGTATTTCCTACAATTGCATTTCAGACCCTATTTCACACGCCATCCATGGGTCCCGCCCTCGTTGGTTGCAGGCTTTGGTCGTGTTCGACCATATGGGGGGAAATAGCAGAGCTGGTACATGTGTTGGCAAGTTCTTCGCTAGACTCGCTGAGCTCCTCAGGGGGTGTGAAGAAGAGGAGGCGAGGTCGAACGGTCAAGAAGAGGAGGACGTTGATGGCACCGGAGAGGTTGAACATGGTAAGACCGAAAAAAGTAGTCACCGAAGGCACACTCTTGTGACTGAACAGTAGCCAACGGGCAACCGAGAGTGGAATCACCACAAGGGTGTACGCTAATGGATAGCTGGATAGTTTATCAGCTGCGTTCGCGACAGAATGGCCAGAGCATACAAAAGGATTCCCAACGTCGCTCGCCTCTTTGAGTACTCAACGTCCGACTTGACCAGGCGAAATTTGTACCATTTCTCGTCATCGACCGACAATTGACCCCTCATCCAAAAATGCAGTGGGATGTACATTACCACAGAGGCAAATAAGGCGATCCACATCCAAACGTATTCGCTGACCAGACGTTCCTCATGATACTTGGGACTGATCCAACACCAATACTAGCCAGAAGGGATCAGCGGTGAATCGCGGTGATGAGAAGACCAGAACTATGTACGGGAGTAGGTGTCTCAAAGTCCTTGTGAATTCCATTGCTGATACCAGCCGAGAGCCCGACGAAAAGACATGTGAAAGCAACGATCCCGAAAGCAAAGTAACGCGCTTCAGCTCCTATTCCCCACAGAGCTGTCGCGAATGTGTGGACGGTGAGTATCTGGTAGGGTTTGTATTAGTGCGCAGAGGAGCCATGTACGATACATACGAGAGAAAGCAATGCAACTCCGAGTGCGCCCGTTTGCTTAATGATACCCTGTGCTGTGCAATATGGGCCCGTCGTGACGATCCCGTTGTGGGCCCATCGGAAACTAAGGATACCCCCGACGGCCTGTACAATGTCATATGAAAAAAGGGAGAGCTGCGACGCGGCTAGTAGGATCAGACTTCGCACAGGACATGAAAACATGGAGCGGACCATGTATATGTCGGCGGGAGTCCGTAGGAGCTTCCGGTCGCTATTTGGGAGTGTCTTTCTATAACGTAGCAGGTTCCTCTGCACAGCGTTTCGGTCAACCGGACCGTACAGCCGAAAAGATAGAACATACCGCAGTCAAAATAAAAATGACAATCACAGCACCGAAACTGAGGAGGGATGCCTCGACTGTCAGCTGCGTGCGAGTGAGTGTAAGTCGGGTGGGTAGATGAGAGAACGCTCACAGCCAAGCCGATGCTTTGACCACTTGTCAAGATGGTGGTGTTGGTGCTTGAAAAAAATTGATTGTTCTGCTGGGCACCACAGACAGTCCCATTGACGACGTCGAGTGCTGACATCGTTCAGCCTGATGAGATGGGGCTGAGACCTCAGAGAGATCGATAAAGAAAGAGAACGGTTCCGACATTTTTAAGAGGGGTCGAGTGGCGCTCTCACCCTCTCCCTTTCCCTCACCCTCTCTCCTTTTTAAAAAAATTTGAATTTAGATTTGAGTACGCTCACAGCCATGCGATGCCATTTACTCACCCTATCGACGTTGACGTGAGAGTGGGTGAGGGGAAAGGGCGCTCGCACTCACTTGAAGGCCCGAACCACGATTTCGCTCACATGAGCAGCTGGTGGTGAATGCTACACATGGTCTTCCTGAAAGAGCAACTCGGAACGCAAAACGCAAACACCAAAACGGCGACGAAATCCGGAACGAATTGGCATGCGCTACGGTTCCTTACTAAAATGACGTGGTGGGCCGTAAAGCGCGTAAAGCACTGCAAATTGACATCGGAGTTGCCAGCGGCGAGGGGGCCAAGGTACATTCACTGTATGACAGTTGGGCTTCAATCTGTGGACGATATGTGGAATTTGACGGCAGGGAGGCATTACACCAGCCCGGACATACAGCAGTCAGACATCCAACTCCATCTATGAAATTGGAGGCTGTCAAAGACTCAAAGACTGTCAAAGACCGGTCCAAATTGGTTTCTGACAGAGCCTTGACAGCCTCCCATTTCACAGGTCAAGTGATTGGCACGGATATCGACCCGACGACGGCCCACGCTTTCCCTGTCATCCTGATCCAGCCATTTCACAGTCTTCGAACGCAAAGCCCATACCTGCTTGATAATACGCAGATTCACCTCGGTCGACGGCCTGTGTGCTCCTTGGACCATTGGTGACAGCGGCTGATTGACGAGATCAATCTAAAGCTAAAGGCCACATCAGTAGGACAAACCAACAGCTTGGTGGCTCCTTTGAGCGGAAGATCAATGCAATGCGACACAGATTGTCACACGAACTTCAATCCACGACTGTGGCCAAAGTACTGTACAACATTCCTGTCTCAGGAGGCTGACTCAGAGATAGTCCGAGTCACGGTCGGTGTACCGGACAATATGAATATTATTTTCTAATTATGGATTGTGAAAACTTGTTAAGTATTAGTGCTTTTCCCCAGACGAATGTGCTCAAAATAATCATATAGTAATAACGACCCTACTGCCGCCAACTATTTACAAGCACGCACAAGTACCACTGTAGTACGTACGGCGCTCACATAGGCCCGCGGGTGTGCTCTAGAACTTGAAGTCCCGCCCGGTCTTATCCTTCTTCCCGCGCTCGCGATCAGCCTCCATCTTTTGTCGTTTCTTTGCCATCTCCTTCGCGACCATTTCCGAAAAGTCCTCGCGACCGGGACCTTGCCCAGGTACTCCCGCACTCCCGCGCGACTGCGCGTCGTACCGCCTGCGCAGCTCTTCTTCCGAAAGCCCTTCGAGCTCGCTCGCGTCCAGCGAAACGTCCACGCCCCCAGCCTTGCGCTGCACGTGCATCGGTGGGGAGGAGTGTGCGTTGGGTTAAGTGATGAGATCAGCGGCTGGGCGGTGGGGGACGGTGAGAGGTAAGGCGGTAACGTACCTTGGTCCCGCGCTCCTCCTTGAGCACCGGCACGGACGCGCCAGACACGCCACTGATGTCGTACCCACGTTCGGAACCCATGAGCCCACGCACGCTCGTTTGCTTCTCCGGAATCACGGAGTAGAGCTGCCGGCTGCCGGTTTCATCCCGCACTGGCGCCGTCGTTGTCTTGCGCAGCTCAAGGAAGTCTGGTGTTTCAAGGCCCGCGGCGACCGTCGATACGACAGAGGCCATGCCCGAGGGCGTTGCAAGGCCGGACGGTGTCTGCAGACCGTCGGTGGGGGCTGCTTCTGTAGCTTCCTCTTCCTCTTCCTCCTCCTCTTCGTCGGATTCTTCCTCCTCTTCATCTAAGGTACATCGTTAGATTCCAATCAGGCAAGTGAAATAGGTCGATCTGCGTACCTTCTTCAGGCTCAAGCTCTCCCCACAGATTCTTATCCACCGGCTCTCCCACCTGCAAGACCCATCAGTATGAAGCATAAGTAAAGTTAGATTGGACATACTGTAGTGTCATTCGTCTTTGGTAAGACACCAAATACATCACCATATAATGGACGATTGTATTCGTCCAGCGGCGGTTTTCCCCATCCACCGGGATGGAAACCCCATTGTGCACTGAGGCGGGCAATCGCGTGAGTTATATACTTTCACGGGTACAATCCTCACGCACCCTTCCGGGATGGGCGCATTCAACCCAGGGATCCGAAGCGTGGGATAACTTGGGGGAGGGCCGAAGCGCTGCATACTGATAAGCCATGGGGGTGGTGCGAGCGGAGGGATAGACAAGGCCTCAACGAGCTCCGGTGAAAGATCCCCGGGCCGTTTTTCTTTAAGCGAGGTCTCAAACTCTTTACCCTCATAGTACATTTCGCCAAAGCCCGTCAAGGGTGGCTTGGTCTGGAATTTGAAGAACGCATCGTGGAGTTTCTGATAATCAATGTCGATTTTGCCCATCTTGGGCTGCACGCGCTCACGAGTCTTAGCCTTAAGCGACATGTTCGCCTCCTTTTCTTTGATGGCATCGCGCTGAGTCGCAATGCCCGTGTCGGCGATATAAGAAGGGAGTTGGAAAGGTGGTTTTTCGATACCGCGCTTTCCTTGTAGGTAATCACGTTTGGCACTCCAGTGGGCCGGAATGGGGATGGTGTTGCGATAACACTTGAGGTGAAGAAGAAGTCGCGGATCTGCGGCTGAGACGTCTGTCCATTCGACGACTTCGGGCTTGGACACGAGCTGCTTGAGTTCTGCAACAGTAAGCCGGTTGAGCTTACGCTGCTTCTTTTTCGAGAGAGGCTTCTTTTCTCCCTCAGCTTCAGAGTCAGTCTCGCCGGCCATTTCGTCGTCCGAGTAGATGACCTCGCCTTTGGACGGGTCCTCGGATTTCACCTTTGTGACAGATAAGACGACCGAAGGAAAGAAAATGGAATGTCTACGCACTGGTGTGTCTTCGGTGTCGAACTGAAAGCGGGAAAATACTTCGGAGAAGGCCTCGAGGGCAGCTCCTTTAAAATCCAACTGCTCGGACACGTACTCAACGCTCTCAGACTCTTGTTGGTGATCCTCTTCTGTCTTGATCACCACTTCTGGTGTTCGATGCCCATTACTTTCCTTGAGGCCACGTCAGTATTAGACCAGTTGAGTATGTTGAGAGAAGAGCCACACACCCGCTCAGCCTTTTTCTGTTTGGCCTTTTGGCGTCTGAGTTGGTTCTTTGACTTTACTTTCTTCGAAACCGTTGATGCGCCATTGACGCCGTTGGGTGTCGGAATACTTTGAACAGCGACGGACATGAATTGTGGTGGGCGGATGGTGGCAGGGGAAGGGAAAGCGGGGCAGCGGGTGCCGACCCGGGAACGCGTCCTAATATGTCAGGTCTTTCCACGACCGTCGAGGGTGATGTTGGGCACGCTCCTCTCCTATATTTTCTCTATTTATTGGCTCTAATACACATCGCAGTCATAGGTTTAACCGGTGGTATTGCGACTGGCAAGTCGACAGTCTCTGCTCAACTAGTCGCACGTGGCATCCCAGTTATCGATGCAGACGTCCTCGCTCGGGAGGTCGTCCGTCCTGGCACCCGTGCTCTCAAGAAAATCGTCTCAACTTTTGGACCCGAGATTTTACAAGAGGATGGCACCCTCGACCGCGCGAAACTTGGAGAAATCGTATTTCGAGATGAGGAGCAGCGACGGAAACTCAACGCGATAGTGCATCCCGCCGTCCGTTGGGGAATGGCCCTGGGCGTTCTCAAGTGTTGGTTGCGTGGAGAGAGGGTGTGCGTTTTAGACGTTCCGTTGCTTATAGAGTCGAAGATACACCGGTGGGTCGGGAAGGTCGTTGTGGTCTACTGGTGCGTCCGTTTCTTACAACAGCATTATACCTGCTGACCGTCGACTAGCTCGGCGGAAATACAACTTCAGCGACTCGTGCACCGCGACAAGTCCACACGCGAAGCCGCACGAGCTCGGCTACAAGCCCAGCTCCCGATCACGGAAAAACTGAAGTACGCTGACATTGTGTTAGAGAACTCGGGGACGAAGGCAGAGCTCGAGGTTCAGGTGGATGCATTTGTACGACGATTATACCTCGATGCAGGGTGGTCGTGGCGACTCAAATGGTTGATACCACCGCTTGGGCTGTTTTCTGCGATGTCGACACTGCTTTGGAGGCGTGTGAAGTAAATACGAGTAGCACGGCCCGCAATGGATAGATAACGTGTACAATACTTGCATCAGCTCGGCGCCACTGCCTCTCCCAGTTTCCCTTTCCTTTGACCATCATCTTCTTCATGATGACCTCTCCCTCGGAAAGCCACGCCCTAACAAGGGCCTACAGGGCCTCTCCTGCCCTGAGCAAGACCACCCGCCAAATGGTTCCCCCTTTCGTGCAAAAACTATACGAGTTTGTCTCACCATATCTTGTCAGGTTCACGTCTTATCCCCCCTCTTAGGTTGGTAAACGCCTCAAGCACGGATGAACTTATACGATGGGCTGATACCGGCGACTCTTTTTTCGGTGTGTTCCCCTTTTACTTCGACGTCCCAGCCCTCAAACCTACCGTCGTAGTCTTTGAGCATGAGCGTTTTGCAAACGACGTCCTCCCACGATTTTTCAAGCATCGAAATTTCTCTTCTTTTGTTCGTCAATTGAACATGTACGGATTCCACAAGATACCTCACCTCCAACAAGGCGTCTTGAAGAGCGATACCGAAACTGAATTTTGGAACTTCGAGCACCCCAATTTCCACCGCGGGCAACCCGATCTACTCTGTCTCGTCACTCGGAAAAACAGTAAAGGCGGCAGCCAACAGAATGCCGAGCTTGCGGATGGTGATGTGCCCGTCACTAGTCAGGGCTCTCAAATCTTAGACGTCAACTCCATCGTCAGTGGGATCACCGCCATCAAACGCCATCAGCAGGCAATCTCCGCTGACCTTAACGAGCTCAAAGCTTCCAATCAGCACCTCTGGCAGGAAGCATTGACCGCCCGCGAGAGATACAAGAGCCAGCAAGATACTATCAACCGTATCCTCAAGTTCTTGGCCAGCGTCTTTGGTCGTGCGACTGACCGCGACGGGAAGGACGTTGACAACCATCGCGCATCGACGCCACTTGTCCACCGTAACCAGCGCTTGCTTATTGGCAACGGCATAGAGAACGCCAAACACAAGGGTGTAGAGGTCGTCGAAGTGGAGGACGATGACAACAAGAGCATCGCAGAGTCTACACGCACGGACGAGACAGAACCACCACGTAAGTGGCATTTGGTATTTCGTTTATCCACCAACGCTCAACTCGTTTCCAGTTTCTTTCGCTCACATTGATGCCGCTTCTGCCAAATCTCCCAGTACTACATTGGGACCACCGACACCTTCCGCATCTCCGGGACCGTACTTCCCTGAGCAAAATTCGGGGTCACTCATAACTCCCACTACATGGGCGAATACCTCCTCAGGTCTCAATCTCCCAGCGCCAGCGCCGGTCTCCGCCTCTGCCACCAACAACTCCGCTCTCGAACTGCATCGCACAGCATCCCCGAGTCAAGATCAAATTATGCAAGCCTGCCTTCCAACAGCTGATGCAGTCCCCCGGGCAGGTACAGCGCCTCATGCAGCTCCTCTCCTCGGGTTCTACAAACGGATCGACCCCTCCTCTAACCGCCCCGACGCCATCTGGCACGTGGACGCCTCCTATGTCGGTGGACCTCTCCCAGCTCGCGCTCTATGACGGTAGCGGCGGCGGCAGCATCGGCGCGTTGACCTTTGACGACAAAGACACAATCGGCCCAAGTCCGTCGCAGCTCACCGAAGAGGAGGCGCGCCTCGCGCACACGTACCACAACGCAAGCGATATCGACGCGGACGTGAGTGCGCTGCAGGCCAATATCAATGAGCTCATTGAGAACATGGGCTTCGACTCTGCACCCCTTACCGCCGCCCACCCTCACCCACACTCACATCCACCACTTTCCTCGGCTGAAGGGGGGGAGGCGCCGGCGGGTGCCGACTTTGACTTTGACGCGTTCCTGACGGCCTTTGCGAGTGAGCAGGACGGTGTCTCGGTGCCGTTGCCATTGCCAGCGTTAGGGTCGGTGTCGGGCGCGGATACGAACGCAGCAGAAGCGGGCATCGCAAAGGCACCCGCGGAGGACCGGCCCGTCGCTGCCGTCGCGGGACGTAAGCGCACGTCAGACGTCGCGGAGCTCGCACTTCCTTTGCCTGCACTATCGGCGTCGCCGACGCCGTCGCCGTCGTCCTCGCATGGCGGGGCGGTCGCCGAGTTCGGCGCCACGTTTGCTGACCCTCCGCGTGTAAAGCGGAACAAAAAGTAACTACGCGGCCCTTTCAATCGCGAGTAATCATCCCACCGTGCCTCGTTCCCGTTCGCCCTGCGCCCGAATATTTTAGCTTGTTCGTTATCTTCTGTTGGCGTGAGGGCGCGTTTGCTTCGTCCGTTCGAGGTATTCTCTGGCAGATTGAAGGACCGGGTATTATCGACACCGAAACCGACGTCTCACAGACAGACCAGGAGCACGTTGGGCCTTGTTAGGCATCATCTTCCACACACCGACATCGCCCTCATCATCCATGTGTACTCGTTCATGCACTTCCTTGTATTGTTAAAGACAGAAAGAACCTTATGAGCACAGATGGGTTCTTTCACTTTTTCTTGTAGACCAAAGCTTTCTCAGATCTTAATTTAATGTAATGTACTGTATACATCTCGTACATTTCTGTGCTGTGTTGCTGCTCTGACGTATTACCAACCAAAACCACACAAGAAGACTTTCACAAGAACATTCAACTTTGGCCATATAGTAATGCATTATTGCGCCCTCCGCTACCACCACCGCTAACAGAAAGAGCTGGTATCATCAGAACGTAATGAGTAGATAAAGCCAATTGAATTAAAAAGAAAAAAAATAAATAGATAACAACAACACGAAAGATGCAAGTGAAAGGCGAAAGAGTGACGAGGTCGGTTGTGAGTGCGAGGGCCATATATCCATTTCATAAAGTGTGGGAAAGCAGACGCAAGAGCTATGACGGGGAGACAAAGCACAGGTGGGAATAACAACCAGCCGATTGGGAAGAAAAGGGAGAAAGATCAAAATAAGTTAGCAGCCAATTAACGAATGTGGACCTTTAAAAGCAACGAAAAATGGGGAATACGTAAAAATACGAGAAGGGGGGGTGTCAATGCTCAAGTGGAACCTTAGGTGGAAGGGGAGGAGGCGACAACGCCGGGGATGACGGCACTGCAAACCCGTTCATGCCCGAACCATCGGCCGAAATAGAATCCCAGCCAATCGTAAATGGCGACGACGGACGCAACGGCCCTAGTGCGTCATTGCCAAGCGTCATCGCACCGGGGCCAGTAGATGCCCGCCGTGCCAACAATGTTGCGTTGGGGGTCGCAATCCCGACTCCGGTGGCAGACCGAGTCACTGTAGCATGGCCGTTTCCGTTTCCGTTTGCGCTTATCGACGACTTGGCGTTCGCTAACTCATCCTGTAACCGCGCGTCCTCCTCGGCCGTCTCTTGGATGTACGAAGCCGGCGGGCGGGGCATCAGCGGCGGCGGCGTCTGAGGCGGCGTCTGTGTCTGTGTCGTCGGTGGTGTGAAGACTTTCCCTGGGGATGACGGGGAACGGCCTTTTGGTGGAGGAGACGGTGGTAATGACTTCGACTCTTCTTCCTCGTATTTTGCCTTGAGCATTGCCTTCTCCTCCGCTGCACTCAGAACGCGCGGCGAACCCGGTTTCCCGGGGCTCGAAGGCGGCACTGGCTGAGAACGCGCGCGAAGGTGTGGCGGGAGCCCAGATTGCGTGGGCGGCGTCGGTTGCCATGGAGGGGGCTGTCCGTCGTCTGCAGCCTCCATCAACCCCGGATCCGAGCCATTGACATCTGGACGCGTTCCCGTTGCGGTGTAGTAATCCGCAGGTGGACTGACGGGGGGACTGGCTGGTGGAGGTGGTGACGCAGGTTGCTGCTGCTGCCGAGCGGCTCGTTCGCGCGCCTCAAAAGCGATGCGGTACCGTTCTTTCTCCGACAAGCCTTCTGTTTGTGAAAACTCTGCGCTGGGCACCCATGGGGGTGGGAGCTCGTCCGGCGCTGAACCGTAGGAATGGTCTCCTGAGTAAGACCCTGCGGATGCGTCATGCAGCTGGCTCGTTGACCCAGAGGACATGACACCGTCAGAGGGACCAAAGTTGGCCTCGTGATGTCGTTGGACCGCGTTGGTTGCGTCATGGTATCGTCTTAGCATCTCCTTTTCTTCTGCGGCTGTTGGGAGACGTGAAGACTGTGATGCCGGGGGTTGCATGGGTGATGACGTGCTGACAGAAGCACTCCAGCTGGGTTTGTTGGCGGTGGCCATCGCGTGAGAGTACAATGCAGCTCCAGCTGAAATGACAGGCGGACGTCCTGAGCCACTTTGCTGAAAGCTGCGTGAGGAGTCACGTGAGGCACCACGACCGTGCGAAGCTCGGCTATCGTTCAAGTCTTGTGCGTACCCTTGCACGATGCGAGCATTGTTTTGTGCTTGCGTGAATAAACGGATCTTCTCTTCTTCGGCGGTGGCCCATCGCGTTGTGTCGACCTGCGGAGCCGAACGGATAGAAGACTGTGGACTGCCTTGGCTAGGGTATTCGTCCGCGGACTATATCCCAAATCTGTCAGACGGATCATCCAGGAACGAGTAGAATAGCAGACAGACCCGAACGCTTTCAGAGCGATCCAACCCACCCTGCACGCGCTCAACCTTCGCCTTTGCTTCCTGATATAGCCTAGCTTTCTCCTCTTCCGCAGTTGGCCACTGGTTCTTACTTGAGGATTGTGTTTGAGGCGTCAATGTAGAGCCTGGTGCATTGATGTGTGGACTGTCTTCTGGGAATTCGTTATCCGTCATATTGGTGATAGTGAAGCGGTTCGATGGCGGAATAGCGCTACCCGTACGAGAGCGTCGGCGGGGTGGAGGACTACTGGCTTCGGCCTGTGGTTGAGGCTGCCGCTCATCGCCCTCCGAGCTTGGTCGTGCAATAAATCCCATCTCGTCCAAAGCGACGGGAGCACCTACACCATTGGGCATCGTGTTGACTAGGCGCGAATCGTTTACATTGGCGGGCACAGAAGCAAATGGGTGAGCCATTCCGGTAACAGTTGCGGGTTGGCCGGTTGTCGTCGGTGCCACACGCGGACGGTTCACGGACGTTACTGTATTCATGGACAGGACGGGTTGTTGCAGACTCAAACTCGGCGCGATGCCAATGCGACTAGATGAGTGTAAGTAATGAGCCCACGGCAGCGAAAGGGACAAAGACAATGTTGCGTACCGGACTGCCTCAGTGGAAACATATCTAGGTGCTCGATGAGTGAGCGCGGGAATGGACGTGGAGGACCGCGTTGGCTCACCTCGGCCAATTGGACACTATCACTGGAAGCTCCATGATCAGGGGTTTACCGGTGCCCATCAACGCTTTAACAATGAGCACATAAGTGATATCAATGTGACGTGCGGATGTGAGTGTCGTAGTGGTGTGAGTCTGTGGGACCATGACCGCGAGCTCGGAGCGATGAACTTGACCACCGTGCATGGTAACATTGACAGGAACTTTCTGTTCACCAACGATGTTGATCTTGACCTGTGGTGAGCTACTTTTGCTGGTGACATGAGGACCGGCACGGAAAATAGTTGTTTCTTTGAGCGTAAACTCAAAACCACGTAATATGGTAGTATGCAGGCCGTCAGAACGGATTGTCGCCTGCACGGCAACACGATCGCCCGGTCCATAACAATTCTGTGATCGGTCGACAGTCAGCATTACCGCGTCCTGGGTGAGGTGGCGCGATTCGTGTTGCTGGAAGACGGGCCAAGTGGAATGAAGTTCGTGCTTGTCGATAGTAATGGGAGTTGAGGAAGACAAGATGATCGACTTGTTGCGACGGAAGAAACCACTTTTGGAGGGAGCGGAAGAGGGGGATAAACGCGCGTTATTGACATAAAAGGGAACACGTACGCCTTGCCCTGAACGCACACCTGGCCCACGAGCTCATACTTGATGCCAGCTTGACAGGCACAAAGATCAGGCGAAGCGCCCAAGGAGTGCGTGATGGGACGTACCGCCACTTTCGAGCGCGAGTGTCGGGGGAATTGACTCGGGTATTCGAATGTAGAAAGGGATATCTTGCTATACTTGACGTGAGGAACAAGCAAGAGGGGAGAGAGGTGGGGGGGAAGGGGGGGACATACACTATGCAGCATGCTATACTCCTCGCTCGACTGCCAGAGATTGATGGGACTCTGCCCGACAAAGTCGTAGAACGAGTTTTGTGCACCGCCGGGGAGTGTTTCAATCTTGCGAAGTTCCACCCGAACGTACTTTGCCTTGACGCCTTGGGGACCCATGCGCACCTCGATGGCCTAGATGACAGTTCATTGGTCACGAAGCGGGGAATTAAAGTGGTGAACATCACTGACCCCTTTGACGGCTGCCTGGGGCCGGTCCGGTGCCCCTGGAGGAATACCAGGGTATCCTATGGAATCATATGAGGGAAAAGTATCATATAGGACAGACAGCTATCGTATAAAAAGAAGTCAGAACGAACCCTGGACAAAGTCGATATTTGGCGGTGGGCGAAGTGTTCTGAGAGAGGATGAGCATGGGGAAGCGAAGGAGAATATATGCGTACAATTTGGCCTGAGACATAGGTGGCAGAACCGGGAAGGATAGGTGGTGGGATAAAATGGTGGGGATTGGGGAGGAATGGGAGGAGGAGGATGGTCGGAAGGAAATGAGGGAGGGACACAGTGCGAGTAATGCGATGCGCCAACCCAACCAGACTCAGGTCACTCTCAGCGCCGCGTTCCCGGCCCGGGAACCCACTCGGATCAGGAATCTCAAAATCACCGAGCCGTATATTAAGTGCTCTTTATGACTGGCCAATCATCATCATTATGCACCAATGTCAATGGCTTGTGTACCTCGGGCTTTGTTTCTAGGCGCTGCTGTAAAGCAAGAAGCAAGTTCCAAGGAGAGGGTCCTCGCCGGCTCAAGGATCTCAACTCTCGCCGGGGTTATGTCAGGCAGGACCATCACCTGACTGCATGCACACCAAACGCGCATCTCTTACATCTCAGGAAGCAACCACCAAAACCCACCAACCAGACCCGGCCACCGTGGCAGGTGGGCATATCGTTCTACCTAACTAGCCTCGCCGCCGAATAATTCCCGAAGTCCATCCACTGACAACTTCGACACTTCGGCACGTTCTACCACAGTATCTTGTGGATTAAACTACAATTCATCACCGACTCATCACTCACTCACATACTGTTTTGGCCGCTGCTTCGGTGGCGATTTCATTTCTGGCAACTCCGCCTCCACGATCATTCGACCGTCGATAATTTTCTACTCGACTGGCGCCCAACTGAGCGGCATATGTCCGCACTTATCTCTTTTCTGATGACCGTTAGTAGATGTGCCCCCCCCTTCCCCCCGGCCGCCGCCTTCCTCTCCTTGGAATCGACTCTGGATTTGAATTACCCACTCTGCTTGCGGATCCATTAGGGAGTCGCTTTTCGTGTTATTAATGGCGCAATGGTTGGCATTCCTATCTCAACAGCGAGATCGCGTGGTGCACTCCTTCTACCAGATCACACTCAGGGATCTTAAGGTCATCACGCAGCCCCCCCCTGACATTGTTGTTTTTTTGGTCGTGACACTGGCGGCCAAGTATTACGTCGCAGGCAGGGTCGAGCCGATGGGCTTGTAGCTATGTACTGTTCGTCTTTTTGCTTTCTGCAGGTGCACCAATGCACCACCCGAACGTGAGAATCTCTCTCTCGAACCCGACTGTCGCGACGGATAACTCAGACAGATGGTCTTCCTCCTGCAGATCTGATGTTCACGCGCGAAGTGGCGCCAGATTGATGCCATATCGTGCTCTTGTTTAGCTCTGATCATTATCCCCTTCCCCCAATTACGTTTGCCAGCAAACAAGCTTGATGAGGTCGTCTGACGCACCACATGTACATCTGGGTCTTATCCGCATGGTGAGTTCTTTATGTTCTCGCCCCGCTGTTGCATGTGCAAGATAGCCTATCTCCCTCAGCGTACTAGACATACAAGGACTCTGGGAGTCCAGTCGCAGCATCGCCCAGCACGCTGACTTGTGGCATTAACAATGATATGCTATTGATGCTAACCTCTTTGTGTTTATTTCTGCCCTAGATTCGCGCTTTGTTGTAGCCTTGTTTTCCTGTCACTGTGACCACGGCGTCTTGACTCCGGCGGCCTGACGACTTGTTTTGCAGGGATGAGCGCTTCGGCAGTACTTATCGCGTCCGATCATTGGCCTAGCGGCAGTGCTCATGGGTCATGATGCCCTGACTCGGTCCGCCATGGTTGGTGCCTGGATGTCTCTGAGTCCGCGCCATTTTCTCGTCAAATGGAACCGGTGCAGGGCGCCAAGCCAAAACCGTCAATGTAACTGTACAGTGTACCGGAATAGATCTTGCTGTACAGTTAACTTATTACAGTAAGACTTGATGCACGAACCGTAGATGAATTCCGCTGGTGGGGCACACATCACTCTCACTTACTAGCTCGAACGGGGGAAGAAACCCGGAATTATACCTAACGCGATGCGAACAGGCCGCCCTTCGCACACTGAGCGCCTCACTGGTCTCGAACATGCATGCCTGTACGGTAAATTCACAGGAGACCGTTGCCATTGCACGTGGAATGAATGTGAATGTGTGAAAGCTTTGAGCTATTTGACATTGACAGTTGATGTGATTCAACAGCGGAATCACGGTACTGGACAGCCTATTTGGGCACGAGCATGGCGGAGCTTCGGACAGCACATCGGGAGAAGCCGAAATAAGTCACGGTGGACCCCAAAACAGCGTATGACAGGCTGGACTGACATGTCGACGGGACGTCCTTCTGATATAGTTGCAACAAAGTGTCCTGGCGACTGAGCGATTCCTTGATGAAATGGGCAAGCGCCTTGCGGCATACGTGGTGTCAAAGTTTTGTGATTCGATGGTGCTTTGACAATCTCCATTTAGCAACACTTGACGGCAGCGAGAGCTGCTAAGCAACAGAAACCGAACAACCCCAATCGTTCGCAGGGTGATTGGGTGTGCCGGGTGCAGAGCGTAGCCTTTGGTTGGCGAAAGCGACTGTCTCAGTTGGAACTATCGCCCTTGATCCAAGATGCTTCTCGACGAAATCGGCAGGCTTCTCACGGGATGATAGTGGGAGGCACGGAACAAGAGAGGGGATGATTCCATTAGTTGCCTTTTGCGATACATAACAGAGATGCGGGGAGGGGGTATTCTACGTGTGACGAAAGCATAGGAAAGTAGGTGAGGGAACGTCGAAGGCACAGCCCATGTCCCTTAGACGTAGTTTGCAAACCAGGGAATCAGAGACTGCGCAATGGTGTAACTGAACACCAATTTGGGTCCAACAACCAAGATCTAGAAGATGGGTTCGTTACAAGATCAGCCATCGAACAGAGAACAAGGAATTGATGAATTACTTTGGGCGTTAGTCCTTTGAAGAGTGCCGTTGCGCCCTCGTCACGCAGTAGGTCGCGTATAATCGTCACCCCGCTTGTCTTTTGTTCGAAATTCGCGTTCTGGATACGCGTTTTGATCGTGTCGAGCGGCGCGGCGACCGTGATGGACGCGACGGCGCCAGCCACAGAGGCGATGAAGTTCTGGGTCCACGTCGCCTTTCTATAGTCCGACACGCCAAGGACATAGTCCTTCGTGAACGCGCTCGCGCCAAAGAGCTACCCGTCTGCCGCGTCAGCATCGAGCGGAGGGGGACCGCAGGGGTGAACGCACCGCGAAGGAGCCCGGCGCATTGCGAGCGACGGTCCAGCCCCAGCCCCGGTAGAGCGTGGTGCCTTCTTCCAGAAAGATCCGCACGACGCCGCGGCCGCGGAACGCCTCCGGGTTGACCTGGCGCTTGATCTTGAGTGCGTCGAGCGGGAGGAGGACGACCTCGCCGATGCCGGTTAGGCTGCCGGCGGTGGCCTGCATCATCATCTTGCCCTTGCGCTCGCCGAACGCGTTCGTGAAGTTCGACTTGTAGTGCCGCGTGAGGACGTCGTTGAACCACGGCTGCCCGCCGAACTTGTAGATGCGCTGCGAGACCTTGTAGCCCGCGGCGTACCCGAGGCCCGGGAAGAGCGAGAGCAGCTTGCGCCCCAGCGGCGCCGTAGCGTGCTCACGGAAGATGATGGGCGACAGCGAGGAGAACGAGACCTGGTCGGGTCATTCGGATCGAGTCATCGGCATCAGCACATGAACAGAGCCAAACTCAGCAGGTGCAGGACCCACCTTGGCTTTGTTACTCATAAGCCGCTTAGCGATGGTGTCGACTGGGTGGAAAATAAGTAACTCAGCGACGCCTGGGGTCGTGTAATGACTGGTCAGCCAATGCGCTGTCACTTCTTACGAACAGTGACGCATACCAGAGGTGCCAGACCCGAGGACGCGCGCGGTCCCAGATTCCTTTCCCTTGACGGCGAGCGTGGGTGACATCCTGGGCGGCTCTTGACTCAGATGGGCGTAAACGTGGACGTGGTGGACGCTGGTGGACGCTGGGGACACCTCAGCCTCGACGCCCACTCAGTTACGAAGCGGAACTTATGTAAGCACTTGGGCTTTTGAAATTTAGTGCCGTGCCTTTTTAGGCGTGTAGTTGTACAAAGATAAGTAAAATAGTTCATATGTGCGTCTGCTTCCTTCAAACATATTCTTAATATTCAGCCAGAGGGATAGCTTTTCCTTAAAACAAAAGGACGTGTGAATGTCCCTGACAAACTCGAATGTACACACGACTCACCGACTGTGTGCGGATCCGGCCTCTTGTGTACCCTCCCAAGGAGCTCGACATCGTAGCTATCGAAGAAAGAGTACGCGGCTGCAAGCACGCAATATCAGCTTCAGCGAGAAAGTGGAAGAAATAACGACGACGTACGCATGCTGTCCACCTCTAGCTCGTCGTCGCTCAAAGTCCCGTTGATCCTCCGTCCGGTCTTCGAGTCGCGCAGCACGCCCGCGTGGTCCACAAACGGCTCGGGCCGCTCGTTCGCGGCGCGCACGAGCGCGACGAGTACGCGCTGCACCTCCTCGAGGTAGCCCTGGAGCGTGTCGAGGAAGCGACGCGTCTGCAAGTGCTTCGACGACGCGCACACGGACAGCCCGTCGTCCTTGATGATGTACCCGAGCCCGTACCCGTCCGGAGAGACGGGCCCGAAGCCGAACAGGCGCAGCGCCGGGTTCCCGCAGTTCGATGTGGACAGGATCGACGTGCTCAGCGTCGCCCATCCGCTGTCCCGGAAGATCTCTGGAAGCCCCGACACGCCGGATGAGCTGGCGCTAACGTCCGAGCTAGTTTCGAGCTCGCGCTGGAGGAGGCAGTAGAGTGCATAGAGATGTCTGACAGACAACATCAGAATGACTAGAAGCGAGCAAGGTCTCACTCGCACCGGTCCTGGCCCAGACCCTTCGAACATTCCCTCGTAAGCTCGACGTGCCTCTTGCATGCGCGGCGAAGTGCAGCGATCTTCTCCTCTGGTGTTGCCTCCGAAAAGAAAGTCTTTGCGAAAAAAAGTGGGGGTTCAGCTGTCTTTCGTACATTAACAGTGAACTCGCCTTGACAAAGTGGACGCTCTCCTGCTGTACAGTCCTGATCGCTTCCGTTCGGCCATGCAAATACGTCTTGGTCATCGCGGGCTCATACGTACATTCGATCCTGCCTAATCTCCAGATCAGCGCCGGTCTTCGAATACAGAAGGGCGAGACTCGTGCGTACCGTACATCCCAAAGTACGCCGCCTGGAACGCCATTTGAACAAAGGCGTCCGGGCTAAAGCCGTGCGTGGTGATGAATATCTTCCCGTACCCGCGGAACTCGAGCGCCGCGCAGTCGTTCTGGCAGATCAAGTCGCTCAGCCGAGTCTCGGCGAACCGGATCCCCGCACGCAGCTCCGGGGTGTTCTCGATGGCCCATTCGAGCTTCTTTGGTGCCGAGTGTGTGGCATGCAATATCCGCTGGGATAGCTTCACGGATTGTGGGTGAAAGAGCGTGGGCGCGGAGGGGTTGATTGACCGTGCGAGGAGCATGAGGCCTTCGGTAAAGATATCCGCCGCGAAGCTGAGAATCCATGAGTCATGGGAATTTCAAACGAAAAGATGGGTCGAGGTTTGCGCACCGAAGCACTGTGTGACCATCTACGCCGGTGTGCTCAAAGTTAATGCCCGCTGCGCCGTCAGCAGTGACGATTATCTGTAGCTGTAAAGGAGGTCAGCTATGCAGAACTGACTCGTCCTCTTGGATAACAATTCCTCACTTTGTCGTACCACCGGTTCGTGCACGTCCCGACCTGCACGCCTCCAACGAGCCTATAAGTACCGCACAAAAAGTTCCCACACATTTCTGCCAGGCCCTCGGGTGTTGCGTCGTCTAGGCACACGACGAACAGAGCGCGGTCAACGACGTGGAGACATGCGGCATTGCGGCGGTCCCGTGAGAGGGTGTCGCGCAGACAAGACCAATTCTTCCGGTTCTCGGTGGTGAGCACGCCGAGAGCGTTCTTGGCAACTTCGGTGACCGGGAGCTTGTCGGCGTCCGAAACGATCGCCTGCAGATTACGCAGGATCTCGCGCTCTGACAAGAGCAGGTGGTTGTTGTCATCGACAACGTCAAACCAATCTGTGTCGGCCGGAACACGGTGCGCTAGTCAGCAGCGGTGACTAGTGTAGGTGGAAAGATTGCTCGCACAAAATTGCCCGCGCCGGAGGACAACGATGTGAGTGGAGTCAGGAGTGGTCTCCATCTTACAACCATTTTCCGTGGGAATACGAGCTGTTCCAAAGAGTTGCTTGTACTGATCCATGTCGAGGGGAATGCCGCGAACAGCGTCTGGTTCAAGGATGCCAGTACGGAGGTCGTGAATGAAGCCTAGCGAGGAGAGGATGAGGGACGCCGCTCGCGGGAGTTGTGTGCAACGGGAAGGTGTGGGGTCATTTCTCGTGGGAGGTGAGTGAATGAAGATGAGAGGAAGAGAGTACGAACGCACTCAAGGACGAAAAAGGGGTTGAGAGAGAGTACTACTGAGTCAGAGTGTGAGAGGTAAGACTCATACCTGCGCGCGTGAGAACGCTGAGGGCGACGCAAGAGGGCATTGCCTAGCGTACCAAAAGTCCTCGATGTAACTACGATATGTGAGCACCTGGTTCTGCGTTGAGGGGTTTGCATACCTCGGCTTTTTCTTCGCATAGTCAATCAGGGATTGTTGAACTCGCGGGCCATCGCCGTTTAAGAATGCCTGCACCGCCCTTTTGGTGTTTTCATGATCCCTTCCATCCTGTAGAGCCTTGAGTGCGGTGAGATAGCGACGACAAGTGTCTTCGAGGGGGGGGATAGGTAAGATAGGCAGCTGGCTTTGATGTGCCCAGGTGCCGTTGCGTGTGGGCTGTGTTGGTAGGGAGTGGGACATGCGGGTAATAGATAACAGTTAGGCTGTAGTGATACTGGCTTAGTTTAAATAGAAAGCATACAGTAAGTAGTACGACGAGGTGCTCATGACGATGGTCTAGTGCACTTCTAGTGCTTTCTCCGCATTTACCCCGCAGCCTCGCCAGATCTGTAACTTAGTTTCTCGGATGAACACGGCACCCCGAGGAGCACCAACTCGGACACGGCACGTAGCCCGTACCTCGAGGCACTTTGCTACCATTCGCTTCTACTGTAATACTGTAATAGAAACACACGGGGGAGAACGGGAACTTTGTATTGTGTATTGGCTAAGCGAACACTGACGTCATAAACTGTTGCGATTCCACCCGCGTACAGAGTTTAGCATCATGATCTCCCCACCCATGATCTCCTCACTCGACGATTTCCTCGCTACATTGTAACAAAACCCGTCCGTTTTCGAAAAATGCAAACGTGCATCCACGAGCGTGTGGCGATACAGTACTGTAGACAGATAGGTACACCCGCCACAATTTGATGGGAGGGACCCTTGAAGAGCATGCACATCTCTGTTCGGATAGGCCCCGCCCGCCATCACTTCCCTTGTCACTTCCACGTCTCACTATATCCAAGTTTGGGAGTCACTGTCTCTACACTGATGTAGCGCCTCCCTGTTGTCCACTGATCGAACCCCCCCCATGACGCCGTAACTGCACCCCAGCCCCCCGCCACTGTCGACCCTCTTGTCAGTTCGCAGTGCCTTGCGCTGAGCTGCTACTGGTTCAAGTTAGTGTTTGCGTAAACGAAAAAGCTGTTCGGGCCTCAAGGCCTCGTCTCAAATTTCAAGTTTGGTGTGTATGAGCGCCTTTACCCTCCGCCGCTCTTACGTCGACATTGATATTGTAACAGTAAATATCACGGCGTGGCTGTGAAGGCGCCACTCAACCTCTCTCTTAAAAGTGTACGGATCAAGTTCTTTCTTCACGTCTTTCTCTGTCCATTTCTCTGAGGCAGCCCCATTTCATCAGGTTGAGACATGTCAGCACCCGACTGCGTCAATGGGACTGTCTGTGATGCGTCGCAGAACAAGCAATCCTTTTCAACCCACGCCAACTCCACCATACTGACAAATGGTCAGAGCATCGGCTTGGCTGTGAGCATTCTCTCGTCTACCACCCGAATTACACTCAGTCGCGCGCAGCTGACAGCCGAGGCATCCTTCCTTAGTTTCGGTGCTGTGATTGTCGTTTCTATTTTTATCGTGGTATGTTCTATCTCATTCAGTTGTGCCATCCGATTTATCAAATTACTGTGTAGAGGAACCTGCTACGTTATAGAAAGCTCCTCCCAAATGGTGACTGGAAGCTTCTACGGACACCCGCTGACATTTACATGGTCTGCTTCGTGTTTTCGCTCACAACTCGCGTGTTGTCTGATCCTAGCCGTGTCACAGCTCTTCCTTTTTGCATTCGACATTCTACAGGCCGTCGGGGGTATCCTGAATGTCCGATGGGCCCACGATGGGATCGTCACTACGGGTCCATATTGCACAGCACAGGGTATCATCAAGCAAATGGGCGAACTCGGAGTTGCATTGCTCTCTCTTGTATGTGTCGTGTATGGAAACTCTGCACACTGATGTGAACCCAACTACTAGTAGGCACTCACCGTCCACACATTCACGATAGCTCTATGGAGCGTAGGAGCTGAAGCGCGTTCCTTTGCTTTTGGGTTCGTTGCTTTCACGTGTCTTTTCTCCGTGCTCTGGGTTAGTATCAGCAATGGAATTCACAAAGACTTTGAGACGCCTACTCCCGTGCGTAGGTCTGGTCTTCTCATGGTCGCGATTCTGACACGTTCTGGCTAGTATTGGTGCTGGATCGGTCCTAAGTACATTAAGGAGCGCTTGGCCGGTGAATACGTTTGGATGTGGATTGCTTTATTTGCCTCTGTGGTAATGTACATCCTATTGCATTTCTGGATGAAGGGCCACTTGTCTGTCGATGGGGAGAAGTGGTACAAATTTCGCTTGGTCAAGTCGGACGTTGAGTACTCAGAGAGGCGAGCGACGTTGGGAATTCTTTTGTATGTCCTGGCCATTCTGTCGTGAACGCAGCTGATAAACTATGCAGCTACCCACTGGCGTACACCCTCGTGGTGATTCCACTCTCGGTTTCCCGTTGGCTATTGTTCAATCACAAGAAAGTGCCTTCGGCGGCTACCTTTTTCGGTATTATCATGTTCCATCTTTCCGGTGCCGTCAACGTCCTCCTTTTCTTGATCGTCCGACCTCGCCTCCTCCTCTTCACGCCCCCGGAGAAGCTCGGCAAGTTTAAAGGAACTTTCCAACCCAAGCAGCAGCTATATTCCTTGACATGATCGAGCACTACCAAGGCCTGCAACCAACGAGGCTGGGACTTATGGATGACGTGTAAAATAGGGTCTGGGATGTTACTGGAGAAAATACCATAGTACCTAAGTAAAAGTCGATGACATTTGACGACAGAAACGAATCATATAATATTAGTCGTGGACGTTTCACACGAGGATTTTTAACGTGGTTGCTGCGCTACATAGGGAGAACATGGACTATGAAGCTATATGAAGAGGCTCGTCAGTCACGGTTTGTGCGGGGCCGGGGGAACATCACGTGAGCTGATTCAGTCGTGGATTGAAGTTCATGTGACGATCTGCGTCGCATTGCATCAATCGCCCGTTCACACGTGTCACCAAGCGGGTTGGATTGGCAGGTCCTACTGGTGTCTAGATCTCCCCTTGAGGCCTGAGGCCTGGTGGCGCTACGGCGACAGAAGAGATATTTCGTACAGGCTGCTGGCATCAACGACCCAAAGAGCATGCAAACAGAGGTGGATTCGTAGATTAATGGCCCGCTATGCGTTCGAAGACTGCGATTGACTGGATCGGGATGACGGACATTGTCGATATCCGCGCCAATCACTCGGACGTCTCACTGCTGCCGTGTCTATCCAAGCTCGGAAGCTGTTGCCCTCTCTGCACTGGTGCAGTGCCTCCCCACCGTAAAATTCCACATCCCGTCTACTTACTCGGATCGACAAGTGGATCAAGCTGTCGTACAGTAAATGCACCTCGGCACCCTCGCAGCTGGCAACTCCCATGTCGGTTTGCAGTGCCTTTCAGGCCACCACTGGTACATCATTCTAGCAGGACTGAAGGAGACGTGATGCGCCGAATAGCCGTGCCAATTCGTTCCTGATTTCGTCGCCATATCAGTGCTTACATTGGTGTTCTGAGTTGCTCTTGCAAGAAAGACATTCACCGCCAGCTGCTCACGTGAACGAAAAAGTGGTTCAGGCCCTCAGGCCCAAGGCCCCAAGCTTCAACCGCTCTCACGTCAACATCAATACTGTCAGCACATATCATCGCATTGCTGCGAGAGCGCCACGCAATCCCTCTCTTAAAATGTCGGGCCAGTTCCCTTTCTTTATCGATCTCTCTGAGGTCTCAGTCCCATTTCATCAGGTTGAAAGATGTCAGCACCCGACGGTGCCAGTGTCAACGAGGTTGTCTGTGATGCGCAGCAGAACAAGCAATCCTTCTCAGACGCCAACTCCTCCATCTTGACAAATGGTCAGAGCATCGGCTTGACTGTGAGCGTTCTCTCATCTACCACCCGACTTACACCCGCCTTACACTCAGTCGCAGCTGACAGCCGAGGCATCCTTCCTCAGTTTAGGTGCTGTGATTGTCGTTTTTATTTTGATCATGGTATATTTTATCTTTTTGGCTGCGCCGTCCAGTTTATCAAAACACTGTGTAGAGAAACCTGCTTCATTATAGAAGGTCCCTTCCAAATGGTGACTGGAAGCTCCTACGGACTCCTGCCGACATATACATGGTCTGCTCCATGTTTTCACAGCTCGCGCGAAGTCTGATCCTAGCCATATCATAGCTCTCCCTTTTTTCATACGACCTCGTTCAGGCCATCGGGGGTATCCTGAATGTCCGATGGGCCCACGATGGGATTGTCACGACTGGTCCATATTGCACAGCACAGGGTATCATTAAGCAAATGGGCGCTCTCGGAGTTGCACTGCTCACTCTCGTATGTATCTCGTACTATGGCTCCTCTGCGCACTGATGCAAACATACCAGATACTCACCATTCACACATTCACGACGGCTCTATGGAGCGTAGGAGCTGAAGCGCGTTCCTTTGCTTTCGGGGTTGTTGCTTTCACATGTCTATTCGTCGTGCTCTGGGTTGGGATCAGCAACGGAATCCACAAGGACTTTGAGACGCCTACTCCCGTACGTAGCTCTGGTCCTCTCGTCCCTGCGATTCGCTGCTAACACCTCCGGCTAGTTTTGGTGTTGGATCGGTCCTAAGTACAACGGGGAACGGTTGGCCGGTGAATACATCTGGATGTGGATCGCCTTATTTGCCTCTGTGGTAATGTATGTCCCGGTGCATTTCTGGATGAAGGGCCACTTGTCGGTTGATGGGGAGAAATGGTACAAATTTCGTCTGGCCAAGTCGGACGTTGAGTACTCAAAGAGGCGAGCGACGTTGGGAATCCTTCTGTACGTCTTGGCCATTCTGTTGGGAATGCAGCTCACAAAATATCCAGCTACCCACTAGCATACTCCGTCATGGTGATTCCACTCTCGGTTTCCCGTTGGCTACAGGTCAGTCACCAGAACGTGCCTTCGGCGACTACCTTTTTCGGTCTTGTCATGTTCAACCTTTCTGGTGCCCTCAACGTCCTCCTTTTTTTGGTCGTCCGACCTGACCTCCTCCTCTTCACACCCCCTGAGGAGCTCGGCAATTCTAGCGTAGAACTTGTCAACCCAAGTATCAGCTCTGCTAAATTCCCCGATATGATCGAGCACGACCAAAGCCCGCAACCAACGAGGCTGGGACTTATGAATGAAGTGTGAGACAGGACCTGGAATATAACTGTAGAAAGTAACCGTAGAAAATACGTAGCTGTCTCGCATAAGCCTAAGTAAAGGTTGGGGGACATTTGACGACAGAAACGCCTATCATAGGAGTCGTATGTATTTACCTTAGGGTAGTCGTGGGCGATATATTTTGAACAAGGTTGTCTCTCCATAGTTGCTGCACTACAGAGAACGTGAACTATGAAGATGCAGTGGAAGATCTCTGAGACTTCTCTGAGGTAGACCGAGCCTATCTCCGAGTACAGTACTGCGAACAAAACAGATGACGGGGAACATTACGTGAGCTGATTTTGAGCAACTCACTGGATGGAAAATACACTTTTACCACTGACAAAATTTAGGCATACAGTCATCCATGGCTAGTGATGGTAAGGTTTAGTTTGGTTTGGTTCTTTGACCTTTTTTCCCAAACCCCGAACCAGACCATTGGTTCGGTTCATGGGTCTAGGCTGAACCCTGAACTGAACCATTGGTTCAGGTTCAGGGAGAGGTTGAACCTGAACCATGTTGAAGTGCAGAACTAACAGCATCAGCAAAACCAGATTTAACTAGCTTAACTAGTGGTTACTAGGGGAAACTAGTGACAATATATTTGGGTGTCACTAGCCTCGGCTAGTGCCCACTAGTAACATTTTGTTTTCCTGATGCAAGTGGAGGTTCAGTAGCAAAGAGCTAATAGACAAGTTAACTTCAGAGGTGAAGGGAACTCTATTACAACTGCATACCTAATAGACAAGTTACTATAGAACGTCTATGAGCAAAGGTAGTTGGAGAAGTAAAGGAAAGGGACTTACACTTCAGAGGTGAAGGGAACTCTGAAGTGTAAGGGCGAAAACAGCAGTCCTTATATACAGGACGCTTAGCTAAGAATGGTCTGTGCGCACAGGTGATCCAAACACAATACAGGTGGTCTGTGCGCCAGAGGGAGAAATGCCATTGGAGGGCAGAGAACAATAGCTGCCTAAAGCAGACAATACCGGTATCTTAACAATGGAGAACAATAGGAGCCATATATGACTATGACAATAAAGATAAACAAAAGTGGTCCGTAAGAGTCTGGTCAAGTCCAAATCAGTCCATAGGGGACAGATACCGTATTTAGTATATGGGATGACTCAATCATATCCCACGAGACATGTGACTTGATTCAGTCGCATCTCAACAAACCAAACCTGAACAAAGGCCATGCTTATGTAATCACACAAATTGTGCAGAGCCACCCTGTCGGTTACCACAAAAGACTTTGCCTTTGAGGTATAGCCAACAAAAACATTTCTAATTCTAAAAGCTATATACAATTGCTACTGTTGAGAGTATGCATATGACTACATGGCATCATCATCATCCTCCAAGTCATTCCCACTATCTATGAGCATCTCACTATTCTGGGCTGCCTGTGTGGTTGCTGAGATGTGCCCACTCTGATATGCACTCTTGAGCAACTGAAGGGCCTCAAAGGTAGCAGGCTGCAACTTATTTCTCAGTCGAGAGTCAGTGATGCCTCCACTACTGAAGGCATGCTCAGATGGTGTGGATGAACCCTGGATCACAAGGTAGTCTCGCATGATCCTCTTCAGTGTCGGGTACCTGGTGTTGCTCTGATTCCATTGTGTAAGTACCCATGTGTCATGGACGCGTATATTATTTTCCTTATTTTTACGGATTTATTTAAGGAAGATATGAAGGGCCAAAGTACGAGATATCGTCAGTCACATGTTGCCACCATGTGCACCTATAAGCACGTGACCCTGGGACAGTTGCACCCTTAATGGGACAACTCAACCCGGTCACATTCCATTTACGTACGGACTCTCGGATTGGTAGATAAGGACGGAACGTTCTAGATAGTTCTAGACCTCGCTTAGCAGTTTACGCTTACTCACTGTATTAGGATTTACTCAGCAAGATAAGGCATCGCGTCAGCGCTATGACAAGTGCATCAGTCAGCACAATAGATAGCGCTATTACTAGACACGACGCGTCAGCTCCTGAGTCATGGAGTCTTACTATACACTTAGTAATAGTGTTTAGACTCAGTTTAAGCTCAGCTCCAGTAGCGTATATAAACTTCCCTGTAGCGTCCTGAGTGGAACCAACTTGTCCTCTTGGTTCTCCACTCAGGTGTGTATTCCTCCTTGTACTCCTTACTCTGCAATCCTAACTTGTCCTCTTGGTTCTCCACTCAGCGTGCCACTGCGTGATCACCGACTAATCATCCTTGCATAAAGGATCTGAGCCTTAGTCCCCTCCGCAGTGACTGCATGCTTTAGCGCGTGATTTATCTCTGCGTTCGGGTTGAGTGTGCTCACCTGACGGTTCACTCTTATCTCACACTTGAACTCAACATAGCGAGGTGTCATACCGCTACAGAATGTGCGTGCTCAGAAAAGTATTTGACTTACCCCCCACCAGCCAAGGACATCCGTCATGGTCTCAACCCCAGTCTTGAGGTACTGCTGGAGTTCCTCACAAGGACCCACACTGGCATGTTGTGTTGACAAGTGACCTGTGCGCACTTATTGGCTCAACGGACACGCAGACAATGGACTGCTTTAGATTAGATATACAGGACTTGTAGATTAGATATTATGATCTGTACAATCTCGGACTTCTTGTATTGTCTTATCTATGACATCACTGTACACCATGACATCATAGAATCTGGACTTTGCATTGTATTCAACACTCTTGTAGTTTCCCTTTGTTCTATCTTTATTATGATGTCAGTATGATATCATCAGTCTAGATTCTTCTTGTTCTTTTGTCCCTTGTTCTCAGAATGTCCACTCCTTTGTCCATCTGCAGAACAATGACTCTTGTATTTACTGTGACCTGGTGTTACCTGCATCACCCTCATCTGTAAAAGTGGGACCTGTCAAAAGCTGTCAGAGACCGGTCGGGACCAGTCGCCGACAGCTTTTGACAGATCCCACTTTTACAGATGCTGTAGTTTTGTATAAGTAGTGCAGCTTGTACGCTCCTGGTCCACATCAGTTCTCATCTGTTGTGTGCCAGACTATCACTCTGCTTCACTTGCAAGATGTCTCTGTTGCTGCTTCAAGCTCACCTTCATATCTCACCACAGTCACCAGTTCACTGTGAGTATGATCCCTTCATGTGTGCTGTTCATCATGTTGCTGCTGTTGGAAAGCTTGAACAGCATTGACAAGGTATGCACCACCATAGTTGAGTGCTCCCTTCATTTCCTTAACAGAAGCACCTTCTGTAGGGTGTCAGCACGGGGGATACATTAGGAGAAAAAACAAACACATACCTATGGCAGCATCCTCAGTCGTTGATGTGGCTTGCGTGGGTGCAATGTAATACCTGTCAAACTACAATGAAATGGTTAGCAATGAGACAGCTGCCGCATTGACATGCATTGAGACACAGTCGCCATGTTGAGAAGTGGCATTGAGATGTTGAGATGTGGTGTTGAGATGTGGCAGTGTCAAGCGGCGTCAAGAGAACTACTTGTTGGAACGAGATAAGTACGTAAGGACCTTATCTATAGCAGTTACGACATTACGGTAGTATGTTTTCCTATTACGATAGTTGGGATACGTACTATAGTGGGCGCAATACGCCCTCTGAGTGAGAGAAGCCCTATGGCTATCTTGAAGTGGTAGTTTACATCAGGCGTGTCTAAAAACACGATATTGTGGACGCCTGTACTCATCACTTTTACACATATGGACAGGGTAGGACCATAGAGTATGAAAACCCTCCCATGGGGAGGGAGGCAAATAGGATATTCACTCTCTTCTTCACTGGCGCACCCTCTCCACTCTACAGTCTCTCAGCCTACTCAAAGGTGAGAACTCCATTCCTGTTAGCTGTGCGTATTGCTGCGCAACAGGTTATGGGCCCTGTTACAGGGTTTGCCGTCGCACTCTTTGATAGAGTTGTGCCTTGTGGTCATCGCCCACCATGACATTGCCTTTGTAAAGAGGGACTCGTGTGGTTGTAGGCATTAGACTCAAGGAGGCTCCCTGGTTCATAACAGCCCAATATTGTGCTCTCAAGGAGTACACAGACTAGGCCTCTCGCCTAACTAAACAAGGCCATGTGTAAACCTCCATTAATTTGGAGGTGCTGCACATGATAACCTTGGGGCGATGCTGAGCAGTTCTATTGGCTTAGCGATTAACCGGCAGACTGCAAAGACCGGTGCACAACATAGGATTGACCTATGGGTCAAAACAGGACTAATATTGGCTTTTATCTTACTCAGTATTGTTATTATTGTAACGCAATGCTGACGTTCTCAAAGCCAACAGATTTTTACACCTATGTTGTCCCAACTCACTACGCTTGTCCCCGTCTTCGATGGCTCTAACTGGGCCACCTGGTCTAAGCAGATGACCGCCTTCTTTATGTCGCAAGGGCTCTGGGGCTATGTTGCTGGCACCATCCCTGTCCCTCCTGTTGCCGATTGTAATGCCACCACTGGCGTTAGTCTGACTTGGACTGCGAAAGGGTGTTCACGACTTAGCAAAATATCCTTGGTGGTCACGTGACCTGATCACGAGATACACGGCGCTTGTATGGCACGTGATCTGAACGCACACTAGGGCAAGTCGAGCCACTAGGTGATCCGATGATTGATAAAGACGACTTGCTCGAAGAGAGACAAGCGAATCGCGCGTGGAAGAGAAGAGAATGAAGTGGTGATTGAAGAAGACCAAGATGGCGTATCTTGGTCTTATCAAGCCACTATTTATACACGTATGAGGACGCTTTAAAGCTCCTCTTGAAATCGTACGACTAGTAGCGTAAGTAGCTCGAACCCTACTACAGCTACCATGTGATAAGTACATGCCACATTGGCATGTGATTCTACTACTGTGCTGACTGATCCCTCTGTCCATGACTCATTACTACTTACTAACGTGGTCATATCCGTATAGTAAGCGTCCGTTCTCGCGATCGTGACATCACCCCCTTTTCAGCTGCGACGCCCATGGTGCCGAGTGGGGCCTATCCCTCCTACCCAGGCTTCCTGTTGCTCCGTAATCCGATCCAACACGTTAGCCATCTTGAGGCGGAACTTGCAGCGGGCGAGCTCCGCCTGTACCCCTTCGAGTGCTTGTGCCAGGGCGTGAAGCCTCTGCTCCATCCTCTCGGCCTCGTGTCGGTAGGCGTGGAAACGGGTTACCTCTGCCTTGACTCCTACATCCCTCAACTCATTCAACGCCCAGTCCGTCCGGTGTTGGTTGCTGTGTCCGCCGACGAGGGCATATAGGTCTTCGGGGGCGTAATGGGGTTTACCCGCTTCGCGTACCTGTGGTTCTGCATACAGGGGTCAGCTGTAGACCTTGTCGCTGTCGTTGACGAGGCCTAATACGAGGGGGTCGGGGCCGGCGACCACTTGAATGAAGGTCACTTGGCGCGTCACCCCCTGTGCATCGGTGATGGGGTAATGGACAAAGTTGTCCCCCCGATTGTGTTTGTAGCCATGTGGGGCTGTGCGAGTGTTGCCTCCCAAGTAGCGGAGGCGGGTGGCGGGTAGAGTCTGGGTCTCGGTGTCGACGACGACCCCGGCGCGGTACAGTGGTCGCCCCGTGGTGTTGCAGGCATATGGGGTTTTGCAAGGGTCGTCAGAATCGGTGGCCGTAATGAGGTAAGGCTGCTCAACTGGGTACCATTCCTTCAGTGTCCCTTCTACTGCCTCGTACACCGCTCTCTCAGTGTTGCGGTATGCTGTCGGCGTTGAATGAGGATGCACGCCCGTCGTGCTGCTGCTGCTGCTAACTGCTGCTGCCTCCACTGGTTCGCGTGTGGCTTCCAAGGCCGATTCTTCATCCACTCTTGCCACTTCAGTGTGGCTGGCGTCTTCTTCTTCCTTTTGGTGCTTGATTTGAACTGGGAGAGGTCGAATTGGGGGACTCGCAAAGAGTCTGACAGCTGCACGAAGCCTAGCAATCTTGGCCTCGGTGTACGGCGCTGTGTTGAGGCGGACCCCGTTGCTGTTGGTGATCCAGTAGGTGGCGGGTTGGTCGGGCTCTTCGACGTCGATGATGGATTGCACGTTGGCGAGAGCCTCCTGGAGTTCTTTGTGGGTGAGGCTATCGACGAGACGGGCAGCGAGAGGGGTGGAAGAGGTGGAAGCGGGAAGAGACATTGCGGTCGTAGTGAGGAGTCCAGGATGAAAGGATGGGGAGCAATTCGTGGCTTGTCCTCGCCTTATATGTATTTTCCTTGTATTTGAACTCCGTTCGTATTCCGCTAGGGCGTTGTCAGCGAAGATGTCATTTTTGTTGACCCACTGGTTCTCCAAGTCTGGGTATCCCTTCCATTTCACGAGATACTGCACTTTCTTGCTCCGGCCGAATCTTCGGGAGTCTAGAATGCGCTCCACTTTGTACTCCTCTTCCCCATCTACGAGGTCTGGTGGCAGGCGCTGGAAATTTTCCCCATGCATGGGCATCTCACAATAAGGTGTGAGTAAGTCAATGTGAAACATGGGGTGAATACTCCACTGCGTGGGAAGCTCGAGTTGATAATTGACCGGTGATAGGACACGTGTGATTTTGAAGGGGCCATGCCGTCGTGCCACCAGTTTGGCGGTTGGCTGATTGATTCGGAGGTGTCGCCCCTCTAGCCACACCTGATCTCCGATTTGGTACCTGGGTGTGCTTTGGTGTTTGATCCACAGGGTTTGCGCCTTTTTGATGAGGTTCTGGGCTTCGCTTCGTGCCTTGCAGAACTGTTGGAGTCGTGTGAGCACTTGCGGAATAGGGGATGGCTTATCAATCCAATCAGTGCGTGGATCATATCCCATCATGAGTGAGAACGGGGACTTCCTTGTTGCCTCATGCGGCCAGTTGTTGTGCACGAATTCTGCCATAGGTAGGACCTGTGCCCAGTTGTCTTGACGCTTGTTAGTCCAGAACCATAGATACTGCTCTAGCCATTGATTGGTGCGCTCCGATTGTCCATCTGTTCAGGGGTGGTATGCCGTGGAGATGTTCTGGTATATGCCTAGGATTTGGCATAGCTCTCATGTGAATTTCGATGCGAAGCGTGGGTCGCGGTCACTGATAATTTTCGCCGGTAATCCGAATCTCCGAAACATGTGAGTGACATACAGCGCTGCGGTTTCCTCTGCTGATATCTCTTCGTTGCAGGGGATGAATACCAACACTTTGGTGCAGTCGTGGTCGGTCACCGTAAGGATGGAGTCATATCCCTGCGATTCCGGTAGTTTAGTAATGACGTTGAGGGCAATGACTTCAAATGGCTTAGCATTGGTTTTCGGTGTGATTGGTACTAGTGGTGCTTTCATCGGGCAGTTGTTGATTTTGTGGCGTTGGCACTCTGCACATCCTTGGACATATTCTGTTACCTGTTTTAGCATGTTTGGCCACCAGTGACTTCATTCGATGATTCTCGTCGTCCGTTTGATTCTGGGGTGGCCGTAGATGGGGGGGTCATGATGGTTGGCGATGATGGTGCGGATTTCCTCTGGTCCTCTGGTGATGACTCGTGTGCTTTGATGGTACCAGACTCCGTCGACTTTCTTGAGTTTGTGGGGGTCTACCCATGGGCGTATGATGTTCTCGTCTTGATTGTGGGCTTCCGGGTGTTGGGTGGTGAGGTTTCGCGTGAATACGGCTTCTGGTAGGACGACGACTCCTTCATTATCTTGTTCTCCTCTGTTGTAGTCGGGTCTTCATGATAAAGCGTCTGCACGGCCGTTGTTGGTTCCTTTGATGTGGTGGATTTCGAAGTCGTATTCCATGAGTTCCAGTACCTCTCGAGCCACGCGGCGACTTATCTTTTGTGGGGATTTCCAGTGTGTGAGGTTTAGGTGGTCTGAGAAGATTTTGACTTTGTGTGGGGATCCTGCTAGGAATGGCCTCCAGTGTCGTAGCGCTTTGACGATGGCCAGGAGTTCTAAGTCGTAAATATCATAGTTGCGTTCAGCTTCGTGTTGCGCAGCAATGCACGCAGTGTACAGGTAGACCCTTACCTGAATAGAGAGCTTAGACGAGGCTTAGAGTGAAGCAGAGGAAGCTCAGAGTGGGGTGGAGAGAGATGTGTATAGCATAACTAATCGTACTGTCATTCCTACGTAATGAGCCTTATAGTAGGTATTACGGCTCAACAAGGTGCAGCACCATCGAGCCTAGGGCACGATTATCATCAGTAGCCCATGCATTGTACGCTTCAACCTCTGTAGGGGTAGGAGCGTCTTTGTCCTTGAAAGCAGGAAGGATCCGTCTTCCGCTTATAATATCCCATAGTGCAGAGGACTTCAAGAAAGCCTCCATCTGCTTAGCCCAAATCTGGTAGTTGTTACCGTCAAGAATGGGGACAAGAGTAGTAAGAGTTGACATGTTTGATAATAGGTTTCTGTGTAGAGAGTAGTCAGCACTGTATGCGACTAATAACAGAAAAATAAACCGGCATAGTCTCCCCTTATAAGGAGACTAATGTCTGCCATTAAAGGCGACATACTGTCATAGTCTCCCCATAGTGGAGGAGACTAGTGTCAGCCAATGAAGGCGACAACCCCACTGCAGGTACTAAAGGTAACCCGCCGTCGTTGCAGCCAATGAAGGCGCAAAGCGACTTATGGCAGGGCCCATAACCTGTTGTGCAGCAATGCACACAGTGTACAGGTAGACCCTTACCTGTGTAGAGAGCTTAGACGAGGCTTAGAGTGAAGCAGAGGAAGCTCAAGGTGGGGTGGAGAGAGATGTGTATAGGTACTCGCTCCTACAGTAGGATTTATATACTCTATGGTCCACCCATGTCCGTTTGGGGAAAAGTGATGAGTAGAGGCGTCCACAATATCGCGTTTTCAGTGTCGCCTAATGTCTAATCACCGGTGGACTCGGAATAATCCCTTAAGGGGATTCTGTACATATACCGTATGACTAAATACTCCGAATTACGTGTATAGCATAACTAATCGTACTGTCATTCCTACGTAATGAGCCTTATAGTAAGTATTACAGCTCAACAAGCCCATCCTTATGCCGAAAGCTGCTCGACCCCAGATCTGCTGCTATCGTGCGGAGGAACACAGCCCAGTTTCCCGACGCAAAGTGGAGACTCCTCCACCCGTTGGGTTCCAACACAACAGGGGAGTACACTATATCCCTTTCCAGATCCGCGATGCTCAGGACCGCCTGCACCCAGCTCACTATACGCAGCTCATCCTTACGGCGGACCCATTCGTCCTCGCCTACCGAAGGGGCAGCGACCAACAATATGGGAAGCCCATACACGCTGCCCCCAACTACGACTACCCTGCAGACTCCCACTACTATGACGACGACCTGATCTTTCTGGATCAGCACAGCTCCATGCGTGAGTCGGTCAACCGTGCCCTCACGGGCATGAAGGATCTCACCCTCATTGCAGAGGTCCACCGCTACCGCTGTGTGCAAGCGGGGTACGAGGCCAAGGAGGCGGAACTGACGAAGAAGATGGACGAGCTGGACAAGATAGCTCGGGTAAGGAGGGATTGCGTACTCCGACTCCAGAGAGCCAATGCAATCACCCATATAGAGGTGGAGCGGGATTCATACCGCCCGGGGATCCAGGCGGGGTTGCAGGTCGCAGAAGAAAGGGAGGCCGCCCAGCACGGTTGAGCTGGGGCTCAACCATAAGAAGGGGGTGATGTTATGTTTCAGTCTGATCAGCGCCTCGGGCTGGGAATTGGACACTGACGCGTCGACTATGACATTGCCGTCAGCAGTATATTGTCATGGACTTGTAGGATCAGTCAGCCGGGTAAGCTCTGGCACATGTGATTGTACGATAACGGATCAGATCTCGGAAGTGACTCATACTAGGATAGCTGTACTAGGGTTCATGGTACTTACGCTATTGGCTAGTAGTATTCAAGCGGCGCTTCAAAGCCCGCGAGTATCTGTATAAGTAGAATAGTGCGAAGACCAAGAACGGCATCTTGGTCTTCTTCCAATACCACCACAGTCTACTCGTCTTTGCTAAGAGGTTTCCCCTCTTAAGTGAGTCATCCGGCATATCCCCTTAGACCAGGGATCCCTGTGACTTATCCCTTACCTGTCCCTTCGCGGATCAGTGGACTTCCCTCCAGACGTCGCAGCTTATCAAGTACATCTCTATCGCAACAAGCGTGTGGGTACCCCGTATCACTCCTTCTTCATACTTGACAGCACCTCCTGGGCAAACGCCAAGTACATCGATAAGATCCCTCAGGGAGTGATCCAACTAGAGGACCTCCACGCCTACTTCAGGATAGACGAAAGCCTTCAACCACACCCTGCCTTCTACCCAGAGACCTTTGCAAACCGCAACTTTTGACCTTTGAGGATCACCACCAAGCAAGAAGCCTAAGTCAGGCAAATGTCCGTGGTAGACGTTACATCCAAGGGCTTCACTCTGTGCTTCATCCTCTTGACGGCATGAGCAACAGAGATTGTCGACAGTGCGCCCATCTGTAAATGTATCAACAACAGCCTCTGCATGACCACACAGCATGGTCCAAGTCAGTCTGTTTGAGAACGACTCAAGGGACTGTGCACCTGACACCTTGAGTAGGCAGTGTAAAACACGTGCATAGAGGGATACAAAAATGAGGTCACGGCAAGTCCGAAAGGGTGGGAGAGAAGATAGGATGATTGGCTTGCGTTGCAGCAATGTGTTGTGGGAGGAAAGGGATGCAGGATCCTTTAAGTCATGGTTTGGATGGCCAAAATGTGTCTGAAGAAAACCATTTGTCGCAGCAATCTTGCAGTGAAAAAGACCTGGGATAAACAGTGCCCACCAAAGTGAGGATGCACCGCACTCGTTTCCTGCACGTGCGGCAAGTACGGCCCACAGACGCACGATTGATGTTACGGTTTCGCCCGTAACTGGTCCCCCGAACACCCCTGCAAGACCTCGGAACACTGCCGTGAAGCGATCACGTGCTGATTATGCCGAAGAAGAGGTTGAAGTTATGAGACTTGTGGCTTCATACGCCCAACAACCAGCTAAGTCACGTGACCTTCCCAACTACCATGGATTCGCTCAAGAATACTGGGAGTAGATCACGTGATCTTACGTCAAGCGCCCGTCACGTGACCCTGGCACGTGACCTGGCTAGACTTGCACCAGAAGGGTCCAGATGAGCTTGTGCCTGGACCGGTCTCGAATGCCTCGTGTTTGTGATGACTCGTATGTGCCTGATCGATTGTGCCTTGATTCTGATGGATTGTACACGTTTGCGTTCTGATTGGATGGAAGCAGCGCTCATACAGCTGCGGATCTTTATCTCTGACTCATACCTTTGCGCCTTACTGCCATTGGTCGATTGCTATCTCTGACTCGTTTGTGACTCATTCCTAGGATCCGGATACTAGGGTTTCGGAGTTCCAAGCT
This sequence comes from Lactarius akahatsu, assembly GCA_021524915.1. Lineage (NCBI taxonomy): Eukaryota > Fungi > Basidiomycota > Agaricomycetes > Russulales > Russulaceae > Lactarius > Lactarius akahatsu. The sequence continues at coordinate 10,744 of JAKELL010000149.1, read as the reverse complement.
GGGGTTCAAACCTCCTTGGACATGTATATAGACTGGGGCTTATGGTCGCTGAAGACCTAAGCTTGACTTCTTGGATTATACCACCCATTGTAGTGCCACTCCTGCGCTGTCTTGCCAGTTGTGTGCTGTTAGCTACCTTTGGTGCCTATACATCTGTTGAACTGTCCTTAGCTGGGAGATCACCGCCAGGCCTCTATCCATTCCTTTCCGCTTTACCTCTGCCGTTCAAGGAACGTGCTGCATCATTCTCCTTTGGTTGTGCTGTCCTGCCGACCACTCTGTCATATCAACTTCGACTTGCTCTCTTCATCGCCTGCTGTATCCTCTGGGCAACCTTACTACGCCTCGTAACCGAGCTAGTACAAGATCGAGCACGTGACTTCGACATATCCCGGTGATCGTTGGGTCGTCCCGAAAGCCTTGTCCGCAGTACCAGAAGGAACGTCCGGTGGAACGTTACAATTGAGAGCTGGTCTCCGGCAACAAGCTTCAAGTTCTCACAGAACTCAGGCTTTGAAGTGTCGACGTTTAGCTCCTCCATCACTGCATTGATAACTTCTGCGTTTCCCATGGTGGATGCTTCATTAATGTTCATAGCTGGCAAAGGATGGATCTCTGATTTGTGCACATCAATTCTGAAGTCACTGTGCGGCTCCATTGCTTGTAAGTCCTTTTGGAAAACTTGCAATCTTGGGCCTCCATATTGGACCACAATCTGAAGAATGGTGTGAATAAGACATTTTTGGTGGAGCGTGTACTCATCTTCAGTAAGCATGATGTTGCTAACTTTGAGCTCTGGTGCCGAGCCAAATCTTCTTTCCAGTTCAATAGCCTTCAAGTCCTCAACGTTTGCTTGGAAGAGCGAGACAATTGTTGCACATGTCCCGTTCTCCATGGAGTCTGAAGTACCTCATGTTAGTACCATCACAATTGGTATTTTATGAGAACAAACCGGTGCGTCCAAGTATTTGTTCTGCGACCTTCCAAAGCATATTCATCAGCAAAACCAGATTTAACTAGCTTAACTAGTGGTTACTAGGGGAAACTAGTGACAATATATTTGGGTGTCACTAGCCTCGGCTAGTGCCCACTAGTAACATTTTGTTTTCCTGATGTTGATATTGTCATACACGAGTACATACAGGTCAGATGTGGCCACCTCGCGTGTGACCTTTCTCATCGACTCAGAGAGGGCTTCAAGTGTCCCAAGGTGATGTTTATGGCCGTGCATGCTTGTAATGGAGGATGCTGGTGCCAATTTGCTGGTAAGTAGATTTCCAGCCTTGTTCCCTCACCCAGCGAGCGTCATGTAGCTGACAGATAAACCCAGGTGATTCATGACACTGATTTGTTGTCGTGTAGCACCTGTTGAGTAGAGGTATAGCCCCATCACGTGGTGTGCGTAGCTATTCTTCTGACTACGTGCACCAAGCAGGTTGAGAATAACGAAAGCAGCTGCCTATGATAAGATGTAAGTTCGCGCACTGCAATTGACCCAAGCACGTCCTCACATGTTCTTTGGCAGTCAACCTATCCTTCGATACGCTTCTTGCTTGTCGATCCGTGGTGATGATGTTCACCAATAGCCTGAGAAAGATGGGACAATGTTGCCGAACCATTGCTTTCAGTTCATCAAAACTGAGGCCCGACGCGAACTTGAATGAGGAATCGATCTCGCGCTCTGTGATTCGTAAGTCACCACTTTGGGTCACGGTGTTGACTTCCTTTTTGATAGTCTGCAGCACCACGGACTCTGCCCAGTCTCTGACGTCTTCCCAACATGTTTTATTCACCTTGCTCGACACGAAGAAGTCAAGCAGGCGCGTAACAAGACCTCTGTTGATGAAGAAGTTTTCATACCGCCAATCGGGAGTCTGGTTTTCGTGAAAGAATACATATTCGGTGAGTTCTGCGAACGTTAGTTTGTTTGCCGAGAGAATGTCTAAGCACTCCTTGAAGGCAATTGTCCGGCTCTGCTGTTCTTGTTCCTGCGCCTGCTTGGTGCGTGCATCTCGCTCTTCGTCTCGCTTTTTCTGAGCTTTTCGCCTCATATCGTCATGGGATCTGATCGGAGACGATGGTATGAAACTGTCCTCACTACCGCCAGCTTCTAAACATCTGTTATTTAGAACCAATCCCGGGGCCAGAGAAAACACAAGGGAGTGTGGGGCTGGTGTTGGCGATTCCGGAGGTGATGATAGAGGTGACCCAGATGAAGCGCGCATGGTGGGAGGATCATCTTCTGATCTGTCCAGCACTGTAAGAGGGGACGAAGGTTGTATAATGGGCGGTGACGAAGGAGGGAGTAGACCGTCCTGGTCTTCTCCACTAAGGTATGGATGCCATTTCATTTTGGACGGCTGAATGCTGATAGACTCTGTAAATGGCGCAGATCATCGCGTTCGTGTTATTCTACTGTACTAAAGGACTCGGAATACACTGACTTTGTTCGTGAATTGTTTGCGTACGACTCGGAAGGAGGCTTGGGAGGCTTGGACGCAATTCTTTTTTTTTTTTTCAGTATCACGCGCTTTCCGAGTCCCTTGCTCCGAGCAACCACTTTTTCAACTTGTCTCCAAAGTCATTGTCGTCATTGTCGACCGCTCCTTGTTTTCCTGCAGCTGCTTGCCACCATGCCATCACGCTCTAAGCACGCTAACGGCCACAGCGGTAATGGGAGAAATACCACTGCGCCGACACGCGACGAAATGACCCCCGAGCAAATTTCTCGACTGCACGACGCAATGCAACATATGCTTGGTGGAAGAGAGCCGCGCCAATTTCAGGTCGAAATGGTACAAGCTCAGGAAGAAGGTCAAGACGCTCTTTGCCACGCTGCTACTGGCAGTGGCAAGACAGCTATTGCTGCAGGTCCATACGCTCTGGCCAAAAATAAAGGACGTGTCACATTTATGGTCTCACCACTCATTGGACTTCAGAACGAGATGGTAATGGGTCTCCTAACTCCTGTCTATTGCGCAATGATGGTGACGGTGACTCACGCTTCCGCACAGGTTGAGACTTTCAAAAACGACTTCAACCTCATAGCGATAGCCATCAATAGTGCAAGGGGACCATGTACACCAGATACCATAAAGGTGAGGAATCGATCACACATTCCCCGGTTCCACTCGATAACCTCAGCGCTAGGAAATCTGTGCTGGCTGCTACCAGATTGTTCTCGTCTCACCCGAGATGATGTTGTCGCGGCGATTCATCAACGACGTCCTTCGCAATCACGACTTGCTCTCTCGGGTATATGCCATCATTGTCGACGAATCCCACTGCATATCCCACTGGGGTGCTGCTTTCCGCAAAAAATATGGTTCACTGGGAGTCGTCCGTGCGTTCCTACCAAAGCCGACCCCTGTCATTGCTGTCTCTGCATCGCTTACTCAGAGAGTCTGCCGTGACATTACCCAGAAGCTTCAATTCCAAGCTGGATATGTTTACAAGAACCTAGGCAACGATCGGCCCAATGTCTCCATCGTCGTCCGTGCTATCCATGACCCTTTACACTTATATACCGACCTCAACTTCCTTATCCCAGCAAACGTCAGACAAGGCGAAGACCTAAAGAAGACATGGGTTTATGCCGACAATATTGAGGTTGGTGCTGAGATTATCGACCACCTACGGACGCTACTCCCCAACCACTTGCACAGTATCATCCGCCCATACAATGCCGTACATAGCATTGACTACAGAACAGTGGCCATGGATCAATTTAGATCTGGGAAGATTCGGGTACTAGTGTGTACGGATGCTGCTGGAATGGTGCGTCACGCATTAAGCACATTGTGCCTCAGCTAAATACTTTCCGAACAGGGCTGTAACATCCCCGATATCGACGTTATTGTTCAGTGGAAGTTACCTGGCAAACTGTCAAGCTTTGTTCAGCGTGCCGGGCGCGCAGCTCGAGGACCAAACACTGTTGGTCTGGCCGTGTTACTTGTAGAGCCAACTGCGTATTCCATCCGAACGACTCAGCCAAAGAAGCGTGGCAAGAAAAAACAAGAGGTGGCTAGTAATACTAATCAAGTGACTGCGGCGACAGATATTCCAAGTCGACCCAGTGAAGAAAAAGACTACGCTCGTAGTCACGGCCGCTTTCGGGGAGCTTGGAATGCCGCAAATGATACGCTCACGCCTTGCAGTGACCCTCCATTTTCCAAGGACGATGAGAGCGAAGGAGCCTACATTTTTGTTCAAGCAACATCGTGTCGACGCAATGTCCTTCGTACCGTTTTCATAAACCCCGCACCACGTTTGTTTTGATTTTCTAACACCTTTCGTTGTCTCACGCGCTCGTTCAGAACCCATTGTCCCTTGCTGTGATGTCTGTGACCCCAGCCTGTTGGATCTGGTCAGACCGGGGCTCCGGCCAAAGTCGACGACAAAGAAGCTTGCGTACAGCAAGCAGCCCAACCTGAAGATCGTCTCCGCGCTCCGAAATTGGCGTCAAAAAGTTTTGATTGACGACAAGCACCCACGTTACCTCCCAGCCTCATATATTCTCTCAGAAGAGGCCATCAACAAGCTTGCAAGCCTTTCGCCGTGCACAGAATCAACAGTCGAAGGTTACCTCTCGCAGCAATGGATATCCTGGGCAATGTACGGCTCAGATGTCACCGCCGTCATCGTTTCATCTCAACCTCAATGTGAGAACACCATACCAAATCCGGCCACCGAACATCAACACAATTCGGGGCTAGGTGCAGTACATGGCAGCGGGTCTACACAGTACGCTGCCCACAACCATAAACGCAGGAGATCCCGTTCTCCAACTCCAATTGACCCGCATTTCGCCTCCACAGAACAAGCCCCACAGCGGCAGAAGCGGACTCGGCACACAGTCACCAATACCCCCAGCTCGAGCAACGCAACTGTAGAAACATCTTCCTGGTCACAAACCCAATCGCCCCACCTCCCATTCCCGCAACCCATGTTCGTTGTACCCAGCAACGCACCCAGGCCGCAGCCACCAACAATGTCACGCTCCCATTTATATCATCCTTCCGTGCCCTCCAACGCACCGCCGCTTGGCCCCCGACGACCTCTGTCAAGTCAGCACGTGACGTTGACTGCGTCACCAGTTCCCCCACTCCTGCACCAACCACAGCCCACATCGCCATTCTATCGTTCACATCCTATAGTGCCCTCCAACGCACCGCTTGGCCCTCTCTCACCGTACCAACTACCCCTGTCAAGCCAGCACGTGACGTCAACGCCCTCACACTCACCGGCTCTGAGGGTTCATTCGAGCACACCTTTCTTGAGCCATTCCCAACCTCTTCAACGACCAGCCGCCCGGAACCCTCCCCATTATTCCACCCCTGTTCCTAACCCTCCAGTCGACCTTCGGTTACAGACACCAATGCCGCTCAGCCATCGCTGGAGTGCTGCGTCAAACCCTGTCCCTGCCGCTGCATCCCGTTTTTACCCTCAATCTTTCGACATTTCTGACCCCCACAGCCCATTTCACGACTCCGCCATTATCGCTTCGTCATCGGGAAGGTCTCACACAGCCGCTCATCAACATAACTCGACTCCCACATTCGAGTTGCCCACCCCGTCCCCTACCCCATTTTCTAACACACAATACCGTCAACGCGCACTTCCAACAGCACGTGCACATCCAGCCCCACCACACCTTGGGATTTTCGCACCATTTCCGTCACCACACCCTATGCCACATGAAGAGCGGCACAATTTTCTCGATTTCTCACTTCATTAACCTCAAACAAAGTTCACATGTATTCTACTTAATGTTAATGGGTAATACATCGCAGTTTTTGTTGATTTTGAGGTAGAAGCTTCCAAAATAGAGGGCGCGTGGAGGATTCGAGGATGGAGAGGATTTTACGAGTGCGAAAATATGACTGAGGCAAATTTCTCACGGCCTTACCTCCCATTCCCTATACATTTGAGCCCAGCCCGTTGAGAACGAGAGACGACGCGAAATGAGTGGAGCATCTGAGTTCGAAAATCGGGCTAGTCCGAGCCTAGGTCTGCCGCAGTGATAGCCTCGCATCTTGCATACGAAGTAAATACCCTGGGGACTCACCTGAGCTAGTCCTTCAAGTTTGCCCAATGGGAGAATTAGATCGCTATGGAATCATAGGATTCACGGTAACCGAGCCATTGGCAATTAACTGGTCTATAAATAGTACCACGGTGCATACGTGATGGTGTATAACGAGCGCGATCCCTCTGAGGTTATTCTGGCGGGTTTGAAGAACCTAGATCAAGTATGTACATTAGTCGCTCAAAGTCAGGCGTTCCAAGACCTGTCACCTACGGGGCCCAGCATCAGAAGACGACGAAACTGAATAGACACAAGACTGGCGGGACGCACAGGGTCCCATCCGACGATTGCGGAGAATCCATCGGTATTACAACCCGGGTTCGAGCCAGACATGATGTCATTGAAGCCCTTGAGGCCACCACCGTAAAGCCAGGGGTTTAGAAAGCCGAGCGGATGCTTGCCTTGCGAAAGTCGGTGGTCATTGAGTAGGGAGATAATTCCCGCCATAATCTGTACTTTGGCGGTCAGCATGACGCTCGAGGATGGACGGCGCAGGGAGGAAGGAAAGACGCACCGGCGTTGAGCAGCTTGTTCCCTTCACGACTTCCTCCTGTCCTTTGTGGAAAATCGGGATTGTCATCGCCTGCGCGGCAATATCTGGGATGCCGCGGCCGGGAGGGCTGCACAAGTTACAACGGAATATGTCAGATTAGGTCACGGAAGTGGACATACTTGTAGAGGCCAGAATACTGCTGGCCGAGGTTGTCGAGGAAGGTCGACACGGCCTGCTGCTGGTACTTCGGGCGCCGAAAGTATTCCGAGAAACCGCCCCCGGAGAGGCTCGCTCCGACCTCTGGATCGAAGCTCGTCGTTCCGCCAACGGCAGTGACAAAGGGACCTGCAAATGTATGACTGTGTGGTGAGCAGCCTTTACCCGCGCTTGTGTACTGCTCGGGGGCAGAACAAAAACGCAACACGCACAGGTTGCGGGGAAGAAAGGAGTGAACCGGACGGTGCCGTCGTTGGTCTTGCAATCCCCCCCGCCGACGCCGTGGTCGCCGCTTGCGAAGATGACACTGACGCCACGCGCGCCGAGCTGCGCGAACAGGTGGCATACCTCGTACGCATAATCGATCGGGTAAAACTTCTCATAGTTGCCATACGATGCGGTGATCGTTTGCGGGACGTTCTGCTGGTTGAGGAGGGCCACCAACCAGGCAAGGTATATCTCGTCGTTCGATGAGGTGCCGGTGCTGTAGAAAATGTGCGGGGTTGGGTATGTTATACCCTCAGTGAGTTGAAGGTCGGCGTTCGCTTCCTCGCCAGGGGTGTTCGGGTTGTATCCGCCGCCATTGACCAGTGTGACGGTATAGGTCGCATCGATCCCGTCGGGGCGGTATTTGCGCATGTACGAGATCAGGTCCACTGGGTTCGGGTACTCCCCTAGAAATCCCGCAACCCCGACGACGTTTCGGTCCATTGCACTGGGCACGTAGGCGAATGTGCTATACAACCAGCGCAGGAATGCCGGCGTTACTACGGTGGTAATACGGCGGCTCAACGGCATCGTCACGGGCTTTCCCGGACCGGCGACTTCCCCGGCCCCACTGTTGCCACGTCGGAGCGTTTGCGCGGTGTCTGCCATTGCGTGAGTGGGGAGGAAAAGAACGTTGTTGGTGCCACAGTCTGCACATGCCCATGCAGTACTACAGGAAGCGAGTAGCCAAGTGTGCGGACAATGGTCTCGTTCGTCTTAGTGTGCGTGTAGAGCCGGTATGACGCGCCGAGGAGGTCGTTGGCTTGGGAAACGGTCACTCCGGTGACGGTCAGAAAACTGCCGCCATTTGTCACTGAGACCGAGGAGGAAGTAATGCGGTGGTGCTCGAGCCAAGAATGGACGAGTTGGACCGTATCGGGGTGGGGTGCGACAATATCAGCGACTTGCTCCCTAGACAGGTGCATACCATATCTGTACAGGAGGAGCGGTACAGGTGAGAACATGCGCGGCAAGGGCACAGTGAAGGCCGCGAGACGTGCCTTGGATGTCGAGGATCGCTGACCTCATTGAGCGCGTCCACCAGGGCATTCTCGCGGTAGGGCTTGAGTGCCATGTAGAGATCGATTATGGTGTCAGTTGTCGGGAGGCCAAGGCACTCCCAATTCTCTGGGATAGCCCCCCAGGAGTGTTTCGAGCGCATGTCGTCCCAACGTGATATCGCGATGCCACCAAGAGGAACAGAGGAGAGAAGGAAGAGTACAAGGACCCAACGGTAGCGCATGGTTACAGGAGGTCACCGAGACGGTGTCTACGGCACAACGAGAGTCCAACGAGTCGTGAGGTTCAGAGAAGGTAGGGGGAGTGCCAGTGAGCGGCGGTCGGATCTCAGGACTGGGAGACGAAATAAAAATGGATCCCCCCAAAGAAAAAAATAACAGAACTCGAATGGTTAAATTTGAGATTGGAGAGCACAATAGTGGCCCGGGGCTCAATTTTTGGCCCCCGCGAAGGGCCATCCGTCTCTGGGTCGAAGAGCTTGTACGTTTCCCCATCTTGTCTGGAAGTTGCACCAAACACAGAACTCCTACAGGCTCTGGCCATGTACGAACTCCACGACCAGCGCGTCGTCCATTGTGACCTCAAGCCCAGCAACATCCTCGTCACGTGGGACGGACACATCGCGATCGCCGACTTTGGAATATCGTTAACCCAAAACTCGGAGTCGTACGACAACGAAGACAAGCCTTTCGAACAATGTGTCTTCTTCGCCTACGGCGGGACGTACGCGTACCAAGCCCCCGAGCTGCTCATCAAGCACGCCAGGGCGTCCTTCACCTGCGCGGTGGACATGTGGTCGCTTGGCGTCATCATCTACGAGATGTACACCGGAAAGGTGAGTTGGGTGGCAGCGATGTAGGGTCAAACTTGGCTAAGGTTTATTCTAGTGCCTCTTCTCGCCCGAGGCCAGTGGAGTGCGTAACGAAGTTTGGGGATGGGATATATCCGCGATCGTCCGCCACGACATCGATGACGAGCTTGCACGGGACTTGGTTACTCAGGTGCGTCTTTCACTGCATATGAAGTATCGATATCTTCGACATTTTCTCCCAGTTGCTTGAAGTGGAACCGGATGACCGATTGAGGGTGACCGATCTGGGGTGGCACCCATACTTTTCCGAAACGTGAGTCACCCGTGATATTTATCCCTCTCCGTTCTCACACTCGCGATCACTTTTTTCCTCTGTTAGAAATTGGGCTGCTGTCGCGAAGAGGGAAACCGTCCAAGGTGAGGGCGCGCACCGACTTCTGATGTGATGACGTCTCTTTACTGATTCCACTCATTGTTTCACCAGTGAAGCTCCCCAAATCCGAATTAAGTTCCATCTCCTGGAAGATGTGCTCAAGTTTGAGAGGCTTGTCGTTCCGGAAAGTGGCGTCAAACACCATCAGCACACTTTGTAATATCTACACCTACATGTCTCTGTTATATTCGTGCTCTGTTTAATTGTGTACAATCATATATGATATTGCCTTGCATCCATCTGGGAAACCTACTTTGTAGTAACTAGTGTCACATCATGCGTGGTGCGTCTGGCAGTTCGGTTGCATGTACTACGGCATAGACGGCACGGCACGGTCGAAACAGCCTATTCTTACATGGGGAGCCTGAGTAAAAAAGAAGAAAAATCACCGTAGGGTGGGACATTTATTTTCCGTGCTATGTACGAGTTGAAGTAACTGCAGCTACAATATGTTATTGAAGCTACAGAAAATGAAAAATGCATTTGTCGATACTATCCGAGCCCGATACAGTCAAGGATACAGTAGTACAGCACAGTAAACTCGTCGTTTCTACCCTTCCTTTGGTCTTAACGTCAAATCTTGCCTGGACAGCTTGATGACGATGATTTGAAACTCGAGCGGAGCGATCCTCCTGCAGCCGATCTTGAGGCTAGCAACGCCACGCACCTCGTCTCCGCGTCCGAGTCGGCCTCTCACTCAAGCGTAGGCATGCGCAGCGCAGCGCCTGTGCCACCCACCCCCCCTTACTAGCTCGCACGCAACTCTACAGCACACACGGGACATCCGTGAAATTGAACTCCCATCGCTCCCCACTTCAGGGTATCAATCCAGTCATTACAATATTTGTAACATTCTACGTTTAGGTCCTCTCCTCTATCACTGTTCTGCAGCGAAGGGCTAGGTCTAGTCTACGACGGATATCAGAGACGTTTGACAAGGCGGAACTCGTGGTTCGATCACCGCGTGACGGACTTCTCAGTAAATAAAATTCATAAGAAGAACGGACGGCTTGGCATTTCTGGGCCTACTACGGTGGGTCGATCAAATCGGCGTGAAGGGACTTATTGACTAATCCGCATGGGTACAGTTGAACAAATAGCTTTCGCGAGATACTATTCCCGCCGTCTATTCCCGCGGCTGGAAGAGAGAAGCAATTGGGATTTGAAGCCCTTGTTGCAGTGGTCAGGGGTCCGGAATCGTTTCGTCGCCTTGAAATTGAAAGATCAATGCAGAAGCTTTGTTGTAAAGAAGGATAAGATCGGGCTATGAAGCGCTTCATGCTGAGCCACGATACGGTGTTGTGATTCTGAAATTAGTTACAGGGGTCGTGCTTCCCCTTTCTGGGTCTCAATTCGGGTGTGGTGAAGGACCTATTTCTCTAGGGATTCTCTCTTGCATGTGCTCGGTGACGAACA